>JAOYNN010465282.1:337-14933 GCA_025770095.1 Goniobranchus kuniei
TTTTATGTATTGCGAGTCTAAGCTTTGCTTAGTTTTATCATGCCATAATCAAGTTATGCTTTGTTCCAGTTTAATGTAATCTTTTTTTAAATAAAAAAATTATGCCAAAAGAAAGCAAAGGTTGAATTGAAAAAAATTTAAATTTCAAGAACATGAGAGTATTTATCCTATACTCTGATTAAATTATAGATCTCCTTTGAAGTGTCATGAAGCGATTATTCAAAAGAAGTGTTGAGATTGGCATGCATTTTCTTCTAAACTATGGGACGTGTTTGTGTTTTCCTTTAAACCTCTTAATTCTCTGACTTGCCTAAACCATCCCATTCCTTTCAATTCACTCTGCATAGCGTTCCGTTTCCTCTCTTGCTTTTGTTTTAAGTTTGAAATTCTGAGCTCACCTACCGCTAAGAATGACCAAACGGAAATAGTATAAGTGATTTGTATTGATGAGTTGGTTTCAGAAAAAGACATGTTTTTTAACTAAAAGATTTACCAGAGGAAATGAATTGCAACACATTACCAGTCAGTAATAGCATTAGTCTTCTGAGGAGGTCCTCACAGTGTGACAAATAATAGTAAGGAAAATAATAAACATAGTATGCACTCCCATCCCAGTGCAATCAAAGCATTGAATACATATTTATGGATCTAAATATAATTTTGTTATTATTATGTGCTGTTAGAAGTGAATAGTCAGGATTTGGGCAAAATGAAAGGATTGGCTATTCAACACGTTTGAACATTCTGCACCATTGACATTAATTTTATGTCACATTGTTTTAACCTTTTGAAAAGAGTAAATTAAAAAAGAGAGAAACCAGGATAGAGAGATGGAATGATTGGCCAAGAAACTGAAACCTTCCCTACTGTTTTACCCTCCTCCCCTACCCAAATGGAGACGACCTGTAGGCCTTACATTGGTTTTGATGCACTCTGTGTCATAAAATAAAGTCACATATATCCATGCTGATGGAACAACACACCCCAAAGAAGAAGTGTAGGGATCGACAATTTGTCCCATTCCATAACCAAAACATACACTCTCATAGTGCCCAAGAGGCTTTGAGGGGGGTAAAATTAAGCCAATAAGTAAATGCTGACCCAAAACGTACATGTAGAGTACACATGATCAGGGTGGAAGTTGCCTTTAATGTGATATATTCATATGTGTATAATATACTGGTAAGTAGGTCACCGAATTTAATATTGATCCACATAATTTTCAAGGATGTAATGCCAACACTAGCACTAGCAGCGAGACCAGTGAGGACAGTTGTTTGTCTATATTATCATTGTGTATACTATTAGTATTTTGATAATGGTCCTTAGTCTCTTTATACATTACTCATATAAATGTGTTGGAATGCATGCCCTCAAAGGATAGTAGATGTAGTAGTATCTTTGCAGCAACCTCTCAGACAGTGCGACAACTCTCTCCCAGATTCTCAGGTCTCAGGTCATGAGCTGTAATGCACTACATCGACTGCCGACGTGTACCGGTATAAATGATATACTAGTAGAGATGCCCAGCCTTGCCCATGATTAAAATATGGGAGAACGAGAATCTTATAAACAGTTGCCTTGTCATCTTATACTGGAAGAATTGAATTAAGGCATGTAAAAATGCACAAGATTTAGAAACAATCCTGGATCTAAACCTACAGATCTAGATCTAAACCATAGAAAACACTGAAAAGAAATTCACACATTCTGAATTTGTCCTGAAAAAGGTAAAATAAAAAGTTGAACTAAGCGAAGAGGATTGTACAAACACTTGCCTTCCAAGCTTAAAAAAAAACAAAAAACAACAGCAACAAATTGCCAAGGAGAACCCAAGACTTTCAGATCTTGGGAGTCTCTGGTCTGACACTACCAAGCTAACCTGTCACTTGCTAAGTTTGCGAAATCATATAATAATATGTATGATCATAGGAAGCTGGGTACAAGTCTGGAAATGGGTTTTGTTGTAACCATGGCTTCGCTTAGAGTAGACTCTCTATGTAAACAATAAATAAAGGTAAAACAAGGAAAATTTCAAAATTAACAAAGGAGCTTTTAAAAAAAAATTTTGACCACTCTAGAAGTTTGGACACCATTTATCTAAAAGCTCATGAAAAATTTGGAGTCCAAGTGACCAAAAAAAACCCTCAGGTAGCTTATACAAACATATAATTAGATGCCATTGCTCAAAAGTGTACTTAGGAAAGGTTACGATTACTTTTTAACAACCAAACTCAACAGTACAATGTGGATCATGGTTCCAGAATAAGTAATTTTGAAACAATTCAAACAGTTTTGATTTGAGGAAGGCCTGAAGTAATACTGTGCAAGAGAATTAATTAAGACTAGAATATCAGCAAGATTCTGTGTATCACAGCTGAGCTGAGTTTAACATTTTAAGCTGTGGTTACTGATATGAAATAATATTTTAAAACATTTGGAATTGGGATATTTGAGCTTTTTATTTATTTTTTTTTACTTTTCTGTTCTGTTGTGATGTATTATTATATAGGCCTACCAATTAAGAACTTAAATATCAGCACCTTACACACTTTGTTTACTTTTAACTTTCAGTGGTTCCGTCTGGGTTGTACACCTATCTCTTTTAAAACATTTAAAACATGAAATATTGTAAGGCCCCAGTGAGGTTCCCAAGAGATCATCAGCACAGAGGGATAGAATTAGGCTTAATGCTAGATCTCTTTGTGCATGTCGCAAGAGTGGACTAAGGGTTGAGTGAGAACTACTTTATCAGCTGTCCTCAATCTTGGTAGACTCTTTTTTTGTCTTCTTAGAAAGTTTTGGACTTTGCCTTGAGAAAGGAGACATAATTCAGTGGCCATCTCTCATTTGTGAGCATAGTCAGATTTAAAAATACAATCAGGGCTGCTTGCTATCTAGACTGACACAAACATAAAGAGTAAAATAAAAACTTGCTTCTACTGAGTATGAATCCAGATCAATCTTTAGAAATATAGTTATATTGGGTCCTGTTTTTTCCTCTATATCGTCAGTATCATTCCAGAATCGCCTAAGACGATATTCAAGATTTTGAATTGACATGTTCCCGAAAGCCAGTTTATAACAAAAAGAATATTACTTTGAATTCAAACTTGTTTATGGAGTCATTTAATAATGTATAAATGGGTACATTATATTATTGTTTTAAAATCTCAAAACAACTTTTCAGGTAAAAATGAAATAGTTAATTTTTTTTTACTTCTCAATAAGCCAAAATTGATTTAGGCGATTGTGGAATGACGGCGATATAAGTCTACTAATCAATCTCCGATTAAAATAAACTCGAATCACTCTCCATCGCCATTAGTCCGCTTAAAATAAACTTTTCAAGTCATCGTGACGTCTCTTCCAAGACAGCTCAACACCCATTCCTTGTCCCCTCTCCTCTTCCTATTAAGGAGAGTGAAGGTCACAACGCCTTGCTAGACCTACAATAGGCCTGTAGATTCTAAATTAAGTTCACAGTAGGTACCGTAGTTTGGAAATGGATAAGATAAATCTCGCTTAAGATAAACCCTTTGGCCTGATCCCAAGGATTTATCTTAAATGGACTCCACTGTACAGATTTCTACTTATCGAACTTCATAGTAGAAAATCCAGGGTGGTTATCAAAGTGTTTTGGAGCTGGGTGGCCGGTTTGGAGATGGTTTTTCTTTCTGAACCATCCCTCTATATAGTTACCTTTTACTTTTATGAATTATTATTATATTTATATGGTGAGTTATGCTTTTTGTTAAGCATTAATGCTTTGTTTCCTCAGAAGACGTTACTTTTTCCTCTTCTGAAAACCTTTTTCTGCTACTTCTTTTCTGTTTTACATTTTCCAGCATATAAAAGTCTTACTTTTTCCTCCCCGTGTGGGACCCTCGACCTCTCTAGCTGGGGAGAGGAACAGAATTGGCCCACTGTCTGCTGTCCAGACATATCTTAGAAGGCGACCAAGGCAGCTCTCGCCCTCACTGACTCGTAAGACGTAAGTGAGGGTTGAGAGAGAGAGCTCCTTCTATCATCTGTCTTCTTCTGTCAGGCTCTCTTTTGTGTCCGCAGAAGGGAAAGTTTTGCTGGAAGAGGGAACTTGGCATTATTCAGTGGCTAATCCCCATTCATGTGTATTGCATGACTTTAAAATACTATCGGGGTCATTTGCTATCTAGTTGTACAGAGTAGTTTTGTACACAAAGGGCGGTAGAAAATCCCAGTTGGTTATTGCATGCACTGTTTGGGGCTTGATGGCCATTGTTAATTAGTTACAGCAGAACAAGCTCAGAAATAGCGAGAGCTTGGAAATAGCGAGTAAAATCTAAATCCCCATTTTTCCCCCTTATTTGAGTCAATAAAATTAGCATGGAAGTAGTGAGTATGAAAAAGAGGTCCATTCGGAAATAGCGAGTATTTCCTTCTCCAGACTTACGACTTGAGAGGGTGAAACAGTCTTAAGAAATTGACTACATTTGCTTTTTCTTTTCTTTTCTTTTTTTTCATTGAAACAAAAGATTGGCCCTGGACGGCAAAGGGCCTCGCTTAGCCCCGGCACTTGGTGAAAGAGGGGATTGGATTGTGGGGGGTGAGAGGGCCATTTGAGTTGGAGTGTTGGATTCATGTAGTAGACTAGCCCCTACTCACACACGGAGAAAGTGATACATGTGCAATGTATCGATGTCGCAGAATCTGGATCTTGCCTACCATATAGCCCAGCCAGCCCTATCCTAACACATAGGCTACGGTATCAGAATTTTACGTCATCTCAGCACCGTACTTACACACATTAAACATGAACACGCATAGTGTGTACAAACACATGCGCAAGCAGGTCTAGTCGCTAAATTTCCCCTACCTCTTCTCTTTCCTTTTGACTCATCCAGTGCACATCATCAATATTCTAGTCTAGCCTATTGATTGTTCTTATGCAGTTATGACTGATAGCCAATAGCCTAACACTAAAACTTTTTCTTCAAGCCACTGAATAGCCTTTCATAACTATTTTAGGCTGCTTTGGAATAGCGAGTAAATAGGGTTGGACCCGTCGAACTCGTTATTTCCGAGTTCTACTGTATGAGTTTTAGAGAGATGTTAATTTTGTTGGTCTGTAAATTATCTCTCCGTTTAGTTTTTCAGTTAGCCTACATTATATTGCTAGTTATATTTTTTTTTTAGAGAGATGATGTGCTTGTAAATCATCTCTTCTTGTATCCTCTGGGTTATTTTATTTTATTATTTTAAATGTCTGCTTCCCCTTGAAGCAACGTCTTTTCTTCATCTGAAAATCTTTTCTACTACTTCTGTTCTTTCTGTTACTTGAAACTTGTCTTTGGTCTTGCTTTTTCCATGGGCGCTGAGATGACCTTTGCAGTCGAACTGAGGCCTAAAACCCCAAATAAATAAATAAATAAATACAGTGGAGTCCACTAATAACGAGAACTCTGGAATAATGAGACATTTTCCAATCCCCGTTTTTTATCGTTCTTACTCTTTAGAATAAGCGATTGGGTTTAACGAGAGCTCGTGGATGATAATCTCTGTAATAACGAGTTTCTTTCCTTTCTGGTCAAAAAGTTCTTGATACTCACCCCACCAACACCTCTTTGTCCATTTACCGCCGCTCGGGCACATCTGATGCTGGCCAGTAACAAAGAAAGCGATAAAGAAGGGGTTCTTCTCCACTGTTCCACCTTCATCTGACTCAAGTGTGCACAGTGCCTGTCATGCCTGATACAAAATTAGATTATTCTCTTTTATTTCTCCATGTAAATTCGTCATTCCGGAATTACAAGAACTTGGCAATAGCGAGAATATGTGCCTGGTCCTCCCATTCTTGCTATAACAGAGTTTCACTGTACTTACTTTTTCCACTGGTATTGATATGACCTATTGGCTGTGTTGAAAAGAGCCCCTAAAACTAAAACAGACAAAAATCTCGTCAGGGATGCCTACTTGTGTAATATTGTGTCATCTTGTCTTCTGTATTTTTTAACTTTTCTTTTAGTTTTGCTCACATGATTTTTCACATTTGGTTTGTTTAGATGTGTAGTTTATTTATTTTAACTTTTTCCTTTCGTTGCTATTGATTTGATATCGCTCAATTCACTTGAGCGACATGAATTATAATTAATCTTTATTTAGTAATAGACATAAATGGTTGGGCAAATATATGGGAAACTCATTAATTGTACAATCTCCAGGTGTCATTTTGTTTTTACAAAAGCGTTTATTATGATTATGATTTATTTGAAAGTATAAGAATAAGATTTAAGATTTGGTGTAGAGGGATGGCATAAGTGTTCACAGGTTAAAATGAATGAGTTTTCTTACTCCTTGACATTGAAGGCACTGGAAAGTGGTAACAAAATCCCAACCATAATAGGAAATCTAGTTTATTTCAATTTCAACCCTTCAGCATGAGTCTTGCCAAGTTTTGAATGATCTGAATTTCCCTCAGATAACTGAGATTATGATATTATGTCGCATTATATGAATGGACTTACGACATTAATACATGTATGTATTGTGTTACAATTATGTTATATAAAACTATAATATATTTTATATGTGATGTATACCACTCAACTTTTGTTGCCTCATAAGAAATTGTCACCTTTCTAGAGGTTCTATCTAAATTTATTCTCAATGACCAAATCTTCATTTTATATTTCCTTGACGTATGGTATTTCAATTAAAAGGCTGTTTGAAATCCTATTTGCAAATCTTTCCGAGTGTGTTACTTTCATGTTCTACTGTACATCCAACTTGCTTGTGAAATAATTCCCACAATTTAGGAAAGAAACGGGTTTTTCCTGCATGCTGGTAAGTTCTCAAAATTGGTACCTATTCTCCCATTTTCGGTTGTGAACGACTGATTTGATGACAGAAAGTTACGAAGTGTTACAAGATGCATTTTAGATACAAAGTTAATAACTGAACAATTTATTACAATAGAGGGTCACTATGTAATGTAATAACTTCTACTTTAAGTAAGTGAGTAAGGCAATATCACTAATATCAGGTGAGGCAACAAAAAAAATGCCCTCGACTTTGAAGGCCTATACCTCTGCAGCTATGCTGTTGACTTTAAAATCCATGTTTACACATCAATAGCATAATTATTTATCTACATGTATATTATATGGCTGGCCATGTTTCATATTACGGAGTGTCTATTTGCACTCCAAGCATAATAAGCAACTTTGCATTTAACACCCCTACATTTTTATTGTCGTCACTCCTATAGCCATAATCATAATCATTGAAGGCTCAGACTGCAATATTATTTGTAGACCTATCATACATATTATATTATGTATCGTCATCCCAACCTTTGAAATTGACAACAACGCACCAGACAATCACAGGTTTCTATTTATACTTATTAATACATAGTCAGTCTATAGTATAGGCTTTTGTTCTAGATCTAGATATATCATTTTGCCTGCTCAGTTCTATGATATATATGTACTTAGTCGGAATAGTTGAAACAGATGTTGCCTTCTGAAACTGTTACTTGGCGAAAATTGTAAATATATAATTCATGTACAATCTAGATCTAGATACATGTTCCTGGATTGTAAAATAGAGAAATAATCAAACCCAAATTCTTTCATCTCCCACTCCAATCATTGGCAATCGCAAACTTCACTTTAACTATTATTAGGGGTCTACCAGAATCTAGATTCTCAATCCAGTCAGGTGAAGTGGGGCAATTCCACCCCTCACTTCATTTAAATAGCACAGAGCAAAATGGATGAATTGAATTTGAAACCAATCTAATGCAAATGTTGGTATCATATGGTAGTTTAGTCCACACCTGTAATTCTCAAGCCGTTATACATAAATGAGAATTTTTACATTCATTTTGTAATTCCACCCCTTCCCCAATCCCATGTCTGTTCCCCTTGTTATGAGGCTCCGTTTTTCTTTTATGATTGCCCACAATCCTGTAAACAGATTGACACTTTATGGTAAAGTTAATATGAGATAGGTATACAGCCCACATAGTGACTTGAAAAGAAGTGTTGAAAGTGTCAGATTAAGAATCAATCTTAACTGGGGGAAATTACACCCCACAAGTGGGATAGAACTGCAAAAAGATCGCATATTAATGGCTAGCACATTGATGGTAGGCATTAGGCCTACACATATTTTATAATATATAAGACCACAAACTATTTCAAATGAGTGGGTGAATGATGAGGGCACATCATAAACACAATGAGGGGTGGAATTTCCCCACTATTTCAAATGAGTGGGTGAATGATGAGGGCACATAAACACAATGAGGGGTGGAATTTCCCCAGCAAGGCCATTCAAGAAATTGCTGTTCCTGCCAGAAAAACACTTACCAGAGCCAGTTGTTACCTTTGTAATGAGATTAACACTGCTTTTATCTATTCATAACATTTTCATACAATTCATACATCACTCCTGCCACATACAAAGTAGCATAGGTAGATCTACTTCCATTTTGGATTTTCAGGAATTTTTCGTATCTCATCTCTGGTACCATATCAAAAGGTTTTTTAATAAGCTTGATAAGGGAATAGGAAATGCAGGGGAGATGACTCTACTATTTCAAACAGAAACAGGGCTTCTCAACAGATTCTACATTGTTGCAGCCCTTTTTATAACAAAGGGGTGGAATTGCCCCACTTCACCCTACATGTACCGGTAAACTTGCTGTGTAGGTGGAGCATTTTCAGAATTCCCTCTTTTCACCATACCACCATCTCCCCACCCCGAACTTCAAATCAAAGTCACCAGGCCTTATCCCCGCGTTAACAAAGCCTACTAAAGAGCCATTTAAAAATGTATACTTTATATTCAGATCTCCCCTGGCAAAAAAAATCCTGCTAAAAGGACCCTAAATTTTATCGTCTGGGATGTAGGCTACTTGAGTGGGTCGTTGGAGTTCATGTGTACATGTGTATGTATTTCATTTGGAGTAACGTACCAAGAGGGTGCTATAGGAGCCTATGTGTAGTCTGAGTACCAATAGGTCCATGGAGCCTTTGGGTACTACAAGTACCAATAGGGCCAGCCTTCAGTTTAATCAAAGCAAAAGTATGCCTAATCAATATTTCTTGATGCATGCTTTATTAGCAGAAAATTAATATCTGGAATTTTTTGGTCATACTCACTTTCAATGGCAGCAGTGGTCGCAATCACTGCTGTATCTGTTTAATACCATGATGACAGAGAGAAGAACAGGTCTAGGCTTATTAATCAACAGAATCGGATGGATCTACAGGGTGTCTTTTTTTTTTTGAAAAAAAAAAGGACAATCTAAAATTGAAATACCTTTTTCATATTTTCATCCTTTTATTTCAAACTGTACATGATACTTCAATTTTTTTTTTAAAGTCTTTAAGAATGTTTTGAAGAATTGGTGTGCACATTTAGAAGCAAAAGAATTTTTTGTAAAGACTATGTTTTCAATACTGTCAATATTCCCTATTCAGAATACTCGTATACTTTCTCCAAATTGTAGGGTATTTTTTTATTTCTAAATAATTTAGTGATCTTTCTTAAACTATTGAGGGTCGCCTAGGTCCCATGGGTTGAATATTATGTATTCTAAATCTCAGTCAAATCGGTAAAATGGTAAAGGGAGTTATCGCCTTTTCAGAGGGTCCTCTTTTTATTTCGACACCCTGTAAAGTTTCGAGCAAGATTCAAGATGTAGACATACAATTTGAATGATGCTCCACCTTCAGAATAAAACAACAAAACCTTTGTAATGAGGAAACAGCACTTTGACTTTGTTGCAGTGAAAAAACAGGCAATAAAAGTTTTAAAGAAAAATCTATCTAGGTCTAGATGTAATTGCTGCAGATGAGATTAAAGGTAATATTCCATACACAATTTTGTCCTCAAAAGTATGCATAATCCATCTCACCGTTGCAAGTTATGCATGCACCAGTATGCAAGGGACTGGATGCAAAACGCTCAACACTTCGATACGATATACTGCATTTCAGTATTGCCCTACATTTCCGATCATAACTTCTTAACTATTTGATCAATACTTTTCATATTTTGACACCTAGTGTGCAAGGGACTGGATGCAAAACGCTCAACACTTCGATACGATTTTTTGCATTTTGGTATTGCCCTACATTTCCGATCATTACTTCTTTACTATTTGATCAATACTTTTCATATTTTGACACCTAGTGTGCGAAAGTAAATTAAGGTTGATTGAAAAATAACAAAGTTATAGTATAAGTCCTCAAAGTTGCGGGTGGGTTTTTGTTGTTGCCTCACCCGATGTACAGGAGAGGGCGACAGCTTGGATCGCCTTATCATAGAGACATGTATAAAGCAGGCCTATAACATTATTGACAGCATGGAAAATGTAAAGCAGGGTACCAGTATGTACAGTTGAGTCCATTTATAACAGCCTTGGTTCTTACAGGAACTTGGATATTACCAGGCGCAGTTATTCTTCAGTACTGTGGTAGTAAAGGTACTGCAGCACCCCCTGCGTCAAATCCCCCTCCCCCCAAAACAACAAAGGCAGAGTGAACGTAGGGTCTAACATCTACCATTGCTGGTTCAATGGGATGTGCTTTACCAGGCCAATGAGGAAAGCCAATCCGGTCACTGTTTACAGTTCACAAAAGGACCATAGACTGGCTAACTCTAGGAGCGTAGGCCTATTCAGTCTCATTGGGGGGCTGCCTTGAAACATCCCTAGGCTCTAGCCTATACGGTTCCAAAGTGGAAGCCTAGGCCTACACTGTAGTATTAGGTTGCGAGAGATGGGCATCGTCCTATTGTTCCAAGTCATTTGACAGGGCAGGCCTGGGTGCTGTTGTTCTGACAGTTCCGGTGATATCAACTCAAAGAGGCGGTCATGTGATTGCTTGACGCCCCTATTGATATCTCCTTTATGAAAAGTCAAAGGTCAAGGCTGTCTTGTCATCTTTGGGCCCCTCATGAGGTTGTAGTGTCACGTTGATGAGGCCTATTGTGTGTGTATGCATGCATATCACTTTTCATCTCTTTTCATCATCAATTTTTATCATTCTTATGAGTGCCATTTTAGTCATAAATCACAAAATGAAAGACTGAATGACATGGAAAGGCCAAACCATTGTTTGAGTAGAGAGAGAAAGAGATGATAGATGTATTCTAATATTTCTGGTAGCATGGCACTGCCACGATAGGCCTAATATGAAGGACAGGGGACTTGAAGCACAATCAGTCAATCATTTTCAATTTATTCAAATCCGCATTTTTTATCTCTATAAGTATAAGTAATCAGGAATAGGAACCTCTATAGCACGATTTGCGTTAACTCGGATTAGTCGGATATAACAGGGATCCCGTTGCTTGCAAATTTGTATTTCATCAACCAAATTTGTCTCATCAAAGGCATTTCACCCTTCAGTGAGTTCAAGCATGTTTGCTTGCCTTAACACAAACAAATACATAAACTCAATGCACCACACACATCGGAATGAGATGCATCTCTCCATACCCAACACTCTTTCTTACACTCATGTGATGAGCGGCCACCCCGTAGTTGAGCACACAGTGTGCTGACTGAGAGTCGAGAGTGCTAGTCAGCAAGGAGTGACTATGTGATGTTACTAGCAAGAGGCCCTCTAACCGGATCGCTGACTGTCATATTTTATTATTCACAGCTGTAACACTTTCAGTGACATACAGGGTGTTTCGATACCTTAGCCGCCCCCCTGGCCAGAAGATCTGAGGAGAGGCATGAAGTAAAACTGTATACTATTCGAAACCGTAACTATTTGTAATCTCAAATCTAAATTTTCATAGGTCTAGGTCTATTTTTACACTGACAGGAGTGTTTTCTTTGAATGTTGGTATTTCTTGTTTGGTAGCCATTTTCAGAAAAAGAAACACATCAAGTCCATTTGTTTGAGAACAAAGAGTGGTCAGGATCATCACCAAATCTTAATGCTCGTGAACATTCAGGTTCTATCATAAAAGGCAGAGTGGAAAAACCATTATGAACTCTACAGACAATCTTCACATTGCTCTTGTAAGGATTTTCGATGACAAGGAAGTTGAAACTGAATTTTTCATTTCTCTTTAGGAGTTGTATTTTGCTCCACTAGATGTTGCCAGGAAAGCTGGTGGTAGACACACTAAATATTAATAAAAAGGTTTGAAATTTTTGATTTGGGATTACAAAGAATCTATGTCAAAACGTATGTTGTTGGTTTTGTGTCAGCTGTTCTGGATTTGTCTGGCAAAGGGGGGAGGGGCTAAGGTATCGAAACACCTTGTATGTTCATTTTATTAATGATAAAAACATGTGGCCTCTCCTATACCTATCTTTGATTTATGAAGCTGTACCATTTGCCTGGCATTGTTGCTGTACAATAGCAGCCTCTACCTACTGTTTGTGACAAATGTGGGCTTAATTGTAAAAAAAATTAGAATTTTTCTTTTATCAGAATTCAGTCATCTTTCATTGTGAATGATCGATCAGTATGTAAATAATGCTTAAGATAGCAATAGAATCATAGATAGGATTTGTTGATACGTATACTTGATTTTATACAGAATAGTTAAAAGCAAGAATACTAGTCAGCAGTCTGCAGTAGTTTGTGCAAAAAGAGTAGATTCACTGACAGTTACTTAGGTATTACTCCGTTATATATGCATTCATGAAAGAGATCTCAGACTTTTAAATCTTATTCCTAGAAATTGTGAAAATTGAAGACTTGTATTGTAAAGATAGATCATTTGTTGTTGTTTTTTTGTGTGTTAACTTAAAAATTGCTAAAAGTTGATTCACGCAGGCAGTGGTTTGTAGCTGTGATATAAATACACATGAATATATATTTATTATATTGATGGCTCCATGCAAGAAGTGATTATCTCCACATTTCATGTTTCTGAGAAAATGGCAAATGAAGCCTTTTCACAAAGTATTCAACTCTACCAAAATTTTGTCTTTTCATCTTTTGACATACCTTACACATGGTTGTAGTATATGGTATGCTTAAAACTTTTTGCTACTCAAGATTGTGAGATGTGTGCCATTGCCGGAAAAAAAAATTCACATAATTGGTGATATTCACCCCTTGCACAGAGCCATCGTTATATTTGAACAAAAGTTGTGCCATTGTATTATATATTCACAGCATGTTTCATCATTTATTCCAGATACAATATTCACTATGGCAAGATTGACTCCACTGATGTAGAAGTGGAAGAAGCAGCCCGGGCTGCTGAGATTCATGACAGGATTTTAACATTTCCAAAGAGTAAGGGCATGAGTTTATACTTTCTTTTTGCATCCTTGTTGTTCATTTTAACCCACAATTAAAAAAAAACAACAACAAAAGAATTTGCTTAGAGATTTTTCATGAAGTCAGTGGTAATTGTGGCTGTAGGATGTAGTTCCTGCAGTATATTATATGATGTGCAGGGTGTATATTTTGGAACGCAACTCAAGGGACCAGTTTACTCTATTCACTGGGCTATAGTGCGAGGGATATGGATCACTTTCCTCTGTTGAACGTCTTGTGTATTGAGAAATGAGAATGAGATATAGCTCGATGGTAAGCATTGAGCAAATTAGATCTAGATCTAGAATTTACTTCACATAAATTACATAAAAAAAGATAGATGTTACAGTCAAAAATTTTCTTAAGTTAGCAGGGCGCAGGGGATTTTAAAATAATTTCCACTGTTCTACCCAGCTTGTGTGAAGTCAAAGCAATTCACATGAAAGACAACAGACATTCATTTCTTCTTCTAAATGACAAACTTTTTGTTTGCAACTGGTTCTTCTAGAAATGACTGGTATATATAATAAAGTTGTTATCACATCAGGAATTTCAAACTGATGCATACAAAGAAATATGTCCTTTCCAGATGAGATTATCACAGTGTCTGGAGTATACTAAGAATGAAAAAAATACTCCTTTCTTTGATTCATACCTGTCCTCAATTACACATAACTTCTTTCCTTTTATAAATAAATATATAAACACAATCAGACAAATTATTATAGACATGTTCATACAAAAAGTTTTAACTTACGTCCCACGTTCCAATATTTCCCCCTCATTGAGCACAATAATTTGATGAGCATGTATAATTGTAGAAAGACGATGAGCAACGATGATTGTTGTTCGATTTTCACAAACTCTTGCCAATGAGGACTGAATCTGTCTTTCTGTTTTAGTATCTAAAGCTGATGTGGCCTTCGGAAAAAAAAAGGAAAGAGAGAGCATTTGTGTGACATTCATATCAAAATAAATAAACTTATCGACATACCAATTAATCTGTACCAAATCAACAACCATAACATTTGTACTAGACATAACAAAGGGCAAAGCCATAGAGTACCACATTCAAATCTAGATTGCCACCTAAATTCTTTCTTCCCCAGCTCATTTAGACTGGAGCAGAATGCCTGATTCTATCAGATGCCACAGAGACGTGGACTCTCTCAAACGGTCCCTCTGCCAGATTACCCTGAAGTCAAGCTACTAGACATCATAGGCTTGAACTCACATGCGCTTCAACAGTTATACTCAGTTTTACTAAGTCAGTCGGATTATTTGAAGAAGAAGAAGAAGAAGAAGAAGAA
>JAOYNN010466392.1:0-21917 GCA_025770095.1 Goniobranchus kuniei
TGTTTTTTTTTTTGGGGGGGGGGGTTTGTTTGTTTGTTTGTTTTTATTTGTTTTTGTTGTTTTTTTTTGGTTGTTTGTTTTCTTGTCTTTTGTTGGCTTTGTTTGTTTTTGTTTGTTATTGGTTCTGTTTGTTTTCTTGTCATTTGTTGGGTTTGTTTGTTTTGGGGTTTTTTTTGGTTCCATTTGTTTTCTTGTCTTTTGTTGGGTTTGTTTTTGTTGTTGTTTTGTTTTGTTGGGTTTTTTTTTTGCTTTTTTTTTCTTGTCTTTTGTTGGGTTTGTTTGGTTTTTTGTTCTGTTTGTTTTGTTGTCTTTTGTTGGATTTGTTTGTTTTTTGTTCTGTTTGTTTTGTTGTCTTTTGTTGGGTTTGTTTGCTTTTGTTGCTCTTGTTGTTGTTTTCTGTTCTGTTGTCCTTTGTTGGGTTTGTTTGTTTTTGTTGCTTTTTTTGTTGTTTGTTTTGTTGTCTTTTGTTGGGGTTGTTGGGGTTTTTTTTTGTTCCATTTGTTTTGTTGTCTTTTGTTGGGTTTGTTTGTTTTTGTTCAGTTTTTATTGGAGGTAGCGGTGGGGGGTTGGTTGTCTCTGTGTGTTTGTGTGAGTGTGGGTGGGCAGGTGGGGAAGAGGGGGAGTGTTGTCGACTGTTGTTGTTGTTTTCTAAATGAAAGTCATCATTTAGGTGAACTATGTTTTATTTATTATGATAAACCATTGCCTTTCTCAATCATGAAAGAATTTAGACGCATATGTAAGAAACAATAGACCTATATATTAGAAGGAAAGACATGGTATAGAAATAGGACTCACAAACCAAATTAAAGAAAACAAATTATTGTTTCCTGAAAACACTTTCAGAAACAGTAAGTTATTTCACAAAACAGAAGCAGGTAAGAGATATACATAAAAAGGATTTTATTTATTTGGGGTTTTAGGGCTCAGTTCCACAGTAAAGGTCATCTCAGCGCCCAATGTAAGAAGGAAGAAGACAATTTAGTCTTAATATATAAAGAACTGTCATTGAATTGTATAGTAGGAGTAGACTATTTTGTCAATCATTTTTATTTCTTTTCAAAGCAAAACAAAAACAAAAAAGCACACACAAAAAATCAAAATACAAAAACCAGAAAAAAAGCAGAAGATGAAAAATAGAGGATAATATAAGATAACATAAAAGAAAAAGAATTTAAAAAAAAAACAAATAAGAGACAATGCAAAGCAAGAAAAGTTTTTCAAGAATGAAATTTCAGGACATGCCTTTGAATGTTGCATATCCACTTACCTACCGATGATTCACAGGCAAAAATTAAGTCACTTTAAATCTTCAAAAGTTTACATAATTTAACAATATTCTCTTTCATGACAACGAATCAGTGAATATAATGTATCATATTCAATATTAGACACTATTTCCTGAAGGGACACACTGACACATGCTTTAATCATCCACGTCATTTTGATGACTGCATGCATATTGAAAATTAGAAGTAATCTTTCTTGTTTGACACACCAAATGTTAGAGGGATGACCAAATTAGGTTCACAATTATTTTTTACAAATTTAAAAGAAAAACAAACCAAAAATTCATACTGCATGGTCAAGTGAGAGAAAAAAAAAAGCTATGAAAATAAAAGGGGGAAGTGCATAAAATAAAAGGGAGATGAAAGGGGGGCGGCGCATTATCAAATGTTAATCTCTTCTCCACAATGACTAACCATTCAGTTTCAAACTCTGGTTAAAATGTTATTTACATACATGTATCTATTGTATTAGTCACCAAACAAAAGTTTGGCTCAATTTCCACACTGGTAGTTAAAATCTGGGAATGAGTAGGGGCTTGCAGGCTTTCAATCCATAATCTTAGTTATCCAAGAATTGCGACAGTGGTTTGAAACATCCTGATTTGACGTCATGCATGGGAAAAGATCATTTACAGTGCATCATTCAATCCTTGCTGCAAACTGTCAGAGAAGGAGTCACGAAAAACAAACACCATGCACTGTCTAGCCATAGCAGCTGAATATAACACCAAGTCACATTCCAAGAAAGCAAAGGTGCTTATGAAAAAATGGAAGTCACACTGATCTAGTCCAAAAAAGCAAGTGTATGCTTGAAAATTAAAAGAAAGTCATCGGGGTCCAAAAACATGGAACATGGATTCTTGTTTATTTCAGCGTGAATATGCCACATGCAATTTATGCACACTCAGCAAGGGGATTTCTAGACACAGAGCCAAATCATGCGCAAAATACCTTGCGCCTGTCCCTGGCTGTGGTACCCGCTTTCAGATTCAGTTTGAAGAGGCGCTCAGTCAATTTCAAGGCTTCTATTTCAGGTGATGACATGGTGCCATCCACTGAAGATCCAGAGGGAGATGGTAGAACTTGACCAGATGCCAGATCCAATGGACTTTGTAAGCTCTCATTCCTTTTTCTATCTGGGCTTGATACATCTGCCGTTGGTGATGATGAGCTCTTGTCTCCATTTGTATCCATAGGGTCTTTACCCGATACCACTACCAAAGCATTTCCTATAGCGTCATCCTCTTCAGGAGATAAATCTTTAAATCTAACCCTGTACCCTGACTTTGTCTTGTTAGTTTTTTTACTACTCAACATAGTTTCCAAGGTCTCAGGCCTGGTTGCAGGCCTAGAACCGACATTAGGTATATCAGTTCCATCATCAGATCCACTCAAAGGTTTACTTTCTATGACTTTTGTCAATCTGAAGTCTTCATCTGGGCTTTGTTGATCATCTCTGATATCTTTTTCACTCTCTACATCAAATAAGGGTGCCTCTCTGGAATCACTCATTTCTGAGACATTTTCAGCTGATGCCTCACCACTTACTTCGGAATACTGCCTGAATCTTTCTTCATCCTGGACAGCACCTGAAGGAGTTTTCTGGGTTACCATTGGGTCCTTACACTGCTCATTGGATGATGATTCGTTACTGAAATGAACCAATGGAGGCCTTACAAATTGACACACATCACCTTTGAAGGAGATATTATGCTGCCTTTCCCCTGAAGCTGATGAAGGAGTTTGTGAGACACGTTCAGGGGTGTAAGGATGATGATAAATTTTGAAAGCCTCAGAATCTATAAGGGCCTTGTTCTCATTTCTCAATGATTTATCAGATGCTTTAGACCTGTTTTGAGAGGACAGGCTATTTTCTTCATCATGACTATCTTCTGCCTTGTCCCCGGAAGGTGTAAATGCTACTTCTGATGAATCCTTATCATTATCTCTAGAGTCATGGCCATTCACAACAAAAGAACCTCTATCATGTAGATTTTGCCTTTTATTGGGTGCTAAACTACTGTTGGTTGTAAGGGCATTACAATTTTTTTCAGAATCATCTTTTCTTGTTGGAGATTCTAGATCACTGATAATCTCATTGTTAATCTTGTGAGGAACTGATCCGTTATATCTCTGATTAATTTCCAAGGAAAATGTTTCTTTTGGTTGAGATGTGTCATCATCTAATGGAGAGTTATCTACATTTTGTATAATTTGATTTGTTAGGTAGTTTGGCAGTTTTTTGCCTTTGATGATTTCAGTAAATAAGTGACTGGGAAGTGATTTATATTCCTCATCATTAAGGCTTCCTTCTCTCATTTTATCTTTCATAGATTTTGAAAAGGAATCCCCTTCCTGGTTCTGACCTTTAGAGGGTGATAAGTGTCCCTTTGTGTAAGCATCTACCAAATCATATATCATTTCAGTTTCTTCATCCTGACTATGTTCATTTACGTTCTCTTCATAAAATTCATTTCCTGAATTATCAGAAAATGAGCCATGTGTAAATTCAGGAGCACCAATCCTGTCTATGTCCGGATGGAGGTAATCTGGCAAGCGAAGAAACTCAGATTCGTCAGCATTTCTATCCACCAATGGTCTGGTAGCATCTATGTCTGATTCAACTCTTGAAGACTTTCCTTGGGGCAGACTGGATGGATCATGATGGTAATTTTTCATTGGAGAAGGGTCTTTATCTGGCACCAATAGTTTGGTTTTGTTCTTTCCATATGGTTGGTCTGCATCATCATCTGGCTGATCATCTTTGTCATCTTTGAAGGCAAGTTTGGGTAATACAGCTTTTGGCCTATGATTCTCAGGTTTGGCTTTCTGTTCTCCTTCATGCACAATGCTGCCCAGATATCTCATTGATTGTGAATCACCTGGTTGTTGTTTCTCATGATTATCTGCATCCTTATCAAGTCCTGATGCTTGCTGTGGAGAGTCATTTTCTTCTGCTGTAAATGAAGATACAGGAGTGACTTCTCTAGACTTATATGGAGGTGTAAGTGAACCACCTTCTCTTGAGTGAACCTCAAGCCTATTCGGACTTCTGCCATTCATTGAGGGTGACACGGAAGATCTTCTGGAATTGTCACAAGGTGATGAAGTCCTTGATGGATCTTGCAGGCCTTCTCTAGTACTGGTGCTAATAATCAGCCCAACAGAAACAGCATCTTTAAAATTGATCTCATCTTTTCTTACTGGGTGGATGTACATACCTTTATAAGAGTCTATCGTCTTTTTTTCTATGGCCTCCCTCAGGGTCATAATGCTTTCCTGAGATAAATCTCTAATTTCAGGGTGCTGAACAGTTATGATGTTTTCTGAAATCAGCTCTTGAAGACATTTAATAGCACCAGTGTCTGGGTGGGTAAACTGACCTGACATTTCTAGATACATGCCTTGGTCAACAGCACTGTACAACGAAAGTCCAGTTGGACTAAGTATGTAGCCTTTCTCAATTGCCTCAAGAAGAGACATTGTTTCTCCGGTCTGAGGATTTTTGAAATCTCCACTTTTCAGGTCTATCAGCCCAAGGCTGGCGGCTTTTCTAAGGGTTATGCCCTGCACAGAATCTGGGTCAACTACTTGTGAATTAGATCTATGCAGCATGCCACTGGAATATGCTTCTTCTAGTTGTCTTCCCAATCCTGATGCATCGGACATGTCTTCCACATTTATTTCAATAGTACTCCTTGGACTGTATTTGTCTTTGAATATAAGGCCCACATCTCTCGCTTGTTTGAGAGTGATAACAGTTCCTGTGCTGAGATCCAAATATTTACCATGTTCTGCATCCACAACTCCTGTTTCTATAGCAGTTCTAACAGAAGTTGGGAGTTTTGTTTTGGAAGAGATCACCTCAACAAGATCTCCATTGATCAGTCCACATTCAATGCTCTCAACCAGATCTAAAATTTTGCCAGTTTCTGGATCACAGAAATATGAACTCTCATCATCGTATACTCCATTGTCTATGGCAAAGTGAAGGGACATTGGCTTTTCTTCAATGAGCTGTTTTCTTATTGCATCCTGAAGCATGGAATCTAGGGAAGCTGATAATTCATCTGTTGGTGGATTCCATCCAACATTCAAGTCCCTCATGAGTTCCTCTTTCCTTGAAGAGCTGTGTCCGCCATAATGGACATCTAAATCATTAAAGCTATGACTTCTCTCTGACTTGAAGCTATCAGTTTTGCTCTTTCCTTCTCTCTCACTGCAAGCACTTTGACTTCTTTCATAGGAAGATCTCAATGCCACATTTACCAACTCTTCATCTTCTTCTTCGAAGGTGACTGGTATGGATGATTCACTCTCAGTAAAGCTTACATCTAATTCAGTTGGAAGGTTCTTATTAAATAATTCATTTGAAGCTCTAGGATCCGGACAATTCCCATTTAAGGTATCTTCTTGCATATTAGCATTTTCCAGTGGTAACAAAACATCCACTTTCTCTGAATCCTTTCTGGCCTTGCTTAAAGCTGCTGTTTGCCTCACTCCAGGAGCCTCATCTTCAATCATAGATAGGTTATCTTTGGACTGTCTTTGCATCACACCTATACCCTCATCGTCAAGCATATTAAGGTTATCTTTGAAAGACTTTTGCTTCACACCAAAGGCCTCATTCTCAATTGTATCTACATTATCTTTCAAAGACTGGATAAATAAAGTTGATTCACTTTTATTTCCTCTTACTGACAGCTTTTGAAAATCAGTGTCATCCCTTGATTGTCCCTGAAAATGTGCTTCATCACAGGAATGTCTCATAGTGTCAGCATCCTCATTTGTATCTTTCCCAAACCCAAATTTTACATATTCAAAGTCTCCTTGTGAATTGTTATCTAAGCTCTTGTCAGAATAGCTAACTCTTTCTTTTAATACATCTTCTGCATAGCAATCTTCACGCTTTGATGTTGAAACATTGTCAATAGATATTTCACTCTGTGTTATACAGCTTGTCACTAGGAAAGACAGTTTTCCAGAGTCTATCGATTCAGTATCCATTGAACTCTCCCTGCCCATTGTCGAAAATGGAATGGATGACTTGGAAGAAAATGGTGAACAAGTTTTTCCTGAGGAAACAGACATATTGACATTTTCAAAACTGCCCAGAGAGCTCATGCTCTTCCGAAATTCCTCTTCTGATTGCCTGTTTTGTGCTACCAAGAGTCTGTTGGTCTCCACAGCTTCAGTGAGGGTCAATGGGACACTTGTCGCTACATAGTTGCCAGTGTGGGGATCAATCAAACCTTTTTTAATAGCTTCACACAGAGAAAAAATGCCAAGATCTGGGACAGCCACTTGCAATCTTTCATCATTTATGACACCACACTGAATGGCTTCTGTGAGGGTCAGATGTTTTCCAGTGAAAGGATCTCGAAATCTTTGCTGCTTGTTGTCATACAATCCAGAGAGCAAAACATCTCCAAGAAGGAATCCACCTTTAGGAATTTCAATTAGGATATTTTTGTTTAGAGCTGAGACAAAATCATACGACACTCCTGTCCTTGAATAGACAAGTTTATCATCATCAATAAAGACAGTTCCATTATGACAGGCCTCATCTAAAAATAGATACATACCATTGTCATTAACACTGACTAGTAATTGGGACACATCAACTAGTCCAACTTCAATTGCTTTCTCGATGGACAAAGGCTTCCTTGATAGAGGGTCCATTATTCTTCCACTGTTCTTTTGCAAGAAACCTGTGTCCACTGCTTGCACTAAAGACAGTGATATGTGCTTGATATTCTCTTGAAGCAGCCCCCTGTCCATAGCTTCTCTGAGATTTAGAAGCTCACTGGTGTCCGTGTCCAACACCATTCCAACCTTAACATCCAGTATCTTTTCCTGTATGGCTTCTTCATATGTTATCAATTTTTGATGTCTTCCATCTCGTATTACGATGGAATCTGGATCTAGAAAGCCCTCTGATACCATGTCTCTTAAATTACGAACACGACCTGATGAAGGATCAATGAACTTTCCACTTCTTGCATTGTAAAAGCCCTGTTTAACGGCCTCAAGCAGACTTTTGTCTGGAACGAAAGCATCAGAAAATATGAGGCCATTATCAAAGGCTTCTTGAAAAGAAATAAATTCTCCTGATTCATCCTTTGAAAATGCTCCTGAGTCTGAATCAATAATACCTTGACTGACAGCACCATCAACGGTAAGGAGTGTTTTTGAGTTTACATCTCTGACTGAGAGAGAAAGACGATCAATGAAATTAGACTCTAGAGCATCTTTCAAGGTCATACTGAAGTCCCCTATTGGGTCCTTGAACTGACATGTTTCAATATTGAAACATCCTTCATCAATGGCCTCTAGAAGAGACATAGCTGGCTGACTGGTGGTGTCAATTATGATACCTTTTTCAACGCCATCAACTATATTGTAGGCTTCTCCATCAAAACTGCTCATGCACATTCCAGTATCCAAATCCACAAGACCTGACTCAACAGCAGTTTCTAAAGACAGGATGCTGCCATGCTTAGTATCTCTTACCCTAATTGTGTCAATGTCGAGAATGCCTTGATCTACAGCAGTGGCAAAATCAATCTCCTCATTGGTGTCAGGATTGACAAACTGGTTGGAGGCCACATTAAACAGGCCCTCGTCCATAGATTCAGCTATGGACAAATGTAACGGAGCTTTAGACTTGAGAATCAGGCCTTTCTCTAGAGCGAAATTGAGTGCAATTGGAATACCTGAGGAGTCAATCATTTTTCCTGAATCTGGGTCCAGAAGTCTCTTTTCTAGAGCTTCCTTCAAGGTAAGGATGTCTCCACTGAATGGATCCCGAACAAGGGAATCACTGTGAATAAGGTCAATTTTCAAAGCTTTACTAAGAGACACAAAACCCTCCCTTGACATAACTGAATTGGACACTGGATCATAAATTCCATTGTTAATTGCCTCATCCAAAGTGAGACTAGATTTACGTCCAATCACAGAACTTCTCCGACTACCTGTTTGTGGTCTTTCAATGCCAAGACATTCAGATAACGTCTGTAGCTTTCCACCTGGTAGTAAGACCTCTAAATTATCAATATTCAAGAAGCCCTCAGTGATTGCTTCTTGCAAAGTAATTGTTCTTCCGTCATGGTGTGTCAACACAGATGTTGGTTCAATGATACCATCTCCAAGAGCCTCTGTGATAGTTAATCTCTCCTTAGTTAGTGGACTGATAATTCTTTTGTCTTCTAGGTCAAGTATCCCAATATCAGCAGCTTTACTCAGACTCAGATATGGCCGTGGGGTACTGCGTATCAAACCTTTCTCCTTGGCAACACTCAGCGTATAAACAGTTCCTGAGGATGAGTCTATCATAGAACCAGTTGAAATATCAACAAGTCCTATATCAGTGGATTCTTTAAAGTCATAGGTAAGGCCTGTGCTGTTTTCAACAAAATATGTTCTATCTGGTAAAATAATTCTCTTCTCAAATGCAACTTCAAAAGAAAGTGACTGTCCGTTTCCCAAATCCAATTCACTTGTAACTGGATGAAGCAAACTATCAGTGAGGGCATCAAACAAGGTTATGGGAAAGCTATCTGAGAGGCCTTCTACATCAATTTCTTCATCATCTTCAGATTGCCTGTATACCACGGACTTCATATCACAAATGTCATTAATGTAACCTGCCATAACCGCTTCCAAGAGTGAAAATGATTTGTCTAAAATATTGTGGTAGTAATTATTGCCAACTGGATCAACAATGCCTCTGACAATTGCTTCACTGAGAGTCAACCATTTATTGTTCTCAGCATCTAGAATTTCTTCAGAATTGACATCAATTAATTTCTTGTTGATCATTTCTGATATGTTCAACAAATTCATTGCGCCTCTTGAGTTCTCTGAGAAAAGCTCTGTGGTTGGGTCAAATTTAGATGACAGTACCGATTTATGAAGCGACTGACTTTGTCTATTACTTAACAGACCATTCTTAAAACCTTCATCCCATTGTACCCAGGTGTTGGAAACTGTGTCTTTCACTTCTCCTTTCACTGGACAGAAAATTGACTGAGAAACTGCTTGTGGAATGGTCAACATTTTCTTGGTGGCGCGATCCATTATGTGAACAGTTGACGTGGTTGATCCCTCTTGTATCTGATCAAAAAGGGCAGATCCGATTTCTTGTTTCAAACTTTGAACAGCATTTTCAGAGTAAGCTTCATCAAATGTTGGCTCAACAACTAAGATGCCTTGATGTAGTGCCTGACTCAAAGGAAGAACATTTCCAGACATCATATCGACAATTCTTCCTGTTTTGCCGTCAACCTGACCACATGCTAAAGCATCTGTTATATTCAAACTGTCATGATGATCAAGCTGACGGACACTGATATTTCGTGGTAAGACTGATGATCCAAGCCCTTCCTGAACTCCAAGATAAGTGCCTTTCCTTGGGTGTATCAGTTTTTCCAAATCTGGTCGCCAATAGTTCTCCAAAAGATTTTGTGTGTAGTTGAACAACAATGTGCTTTTCTCTCCACTTGAAATATCTTCCTCTTCTGTAAGCAAATCGGTTCTCAATTCTTCCTCCTTCACATTGTCTTTTACTGAGAGATTCCTGGCTAAATTGTCTACAAAGATAACTTCAGTGTTTTCTGTCTGTTTGCTTAAACTTTGCATCACTGCTTGCAGTTTGTCATCATCAGTTCTTATGTCTGTTATAAGCATCCTGTCACTTTCTAAACCACTAGGTACAAAATCTAAATAGGGAGTTTCATCTGCTTTCAAATGTTTAGAAGACACTAAATCTTTCATATCCCTAACATTACTATTCATTTTATTGCTTTGGCTAGGATCACTGGTAATACTGGAAAGTTTGGAATTAATTTTAAGATTCTGTTTCCCTGTGATGTACAGATTCTGAAAGATAAGATTGTGCAAAGAGAAAGACTTTTGCAGGTATATATTGACTGTAAAATAAAAAAACAAAAAAACAAAACAAAAACAAAACGAAACAAAAACACACAAATTTCATTATCCATGCACCTGGGAAAACTCATAATTTTTTTTTAAAAAAAAGTTTTAAGGAAAAAAGACAAACCTGAAAAAAAATGCAATAAAATCATCATAGATCATCTAATGACAGAGGATGATGGAAATGGGGAATAGGATATGAGTGTTGGAAGATAGTGGGGGACAAAGTGGACAACTGACACCAAATTCATCATAATGAAGAGGGTTTTCTATCATAGTGTATCATGGCAATGTTTTAATAAGCTGCAGAAATAAAGTATTTCATGATATAGAGGTACAAAATTTTTGACAAAAGCAGAGGTACACATTGGCACACAAAAACTGGAATATCAGATAAAAGATACATAAAGTATTGTTTTCATATGTAAACATATATATATATATATGTACATGTGTGTGAAAACATTTACATTTCCTTCAGAGAAATAAAAGTATTGTCCATTTGAAAATCAACTTCAATCAGAAAAAGTACAAAAACAAATGCAGTCAAACTGAAAAAGACTATTCACTCAAACGATAACAAACAAAAAAAAACAAAACAAACAAGTGAAAACTTCATTGTCTCATGAATATATCGTATTTTTAATGGATGAATGTCTAGCAAAAAGACAATGATAAGAGAGCATTTTGTTTACAAACATATTTCCAATATGTCATATTAGCATGGAGGAATTTACTTACCGGGCTGACTGGGGTTGAGGCTGAGGACCTATCCAACGAAAAGTCATCCTCTGGGGTGAAGCCATTTCTTGATTCGGACAAACTGGAATCCATACTGGTCTGAAAGTCCCCTCTCTGAACAATTTCAGACTGAAAAATGGATGATGGGTCCATATCGCTAAATGTGCTTCTATCATAACTTTGACTTTCAGGCACAGAGGCAGAAAATGAAGGTTTGTTCTTGGACGAGGTGAATGTTTCCTTCTGAATGGTTTCATAGTCAATTTCCCGACTATCTAATGGTTCTGCTATGGTTAGAGTTGGTTTCAGGAAACCTTTCTGCAAAGCTTGGCTTACAGTAAAAGTTTCTTGAGAGTGTGGGTCAGTGTAAGTTGCCTTTTCTGTGTCAATGTAGCCTTGGCTGACAGCATCAGCAAGCCTCAGAGACTCAGGACGTCTCATTTGCTCCATCTGCTCCATATATTCAAGATTTTTGTTTGGAGCATCTGTCTTATCCCCGTTGCAAGCAACAAAATCAAAGAGTAATGCTTCATCTAACGGCATGGTCTGTCCTGAAATGGGGTCATGGAAAAGTCCTGAATCACTATCAACCAAACCACTCTGAAAAGCATCATCCAAGGTCATTTTGTTTTGTGACTGTACCACACTAACTAATCCTCTCTGCTCTGCTTCAGATAATGTCAGCTTATCCCCAGTTTTTGAGTCTAAAATTTCATCAAGATCAGCTGCCCCATTTGGAGCAACACCATCTTTGAGCATTACCACAGAAGATCCAGTTGCTTTCCCACCATAGGCTCCAGCAATTGGGGATAAGTAGCCTTCCTCTAAAGCTGTTTCAATAGAAATGGTATCACCTGTCAAGTTATCGTAGAAGAGACAGTTGTCTGAATCTATGATTCCTGTCATAAGGGCACTTTTGAAGCTGTATGTCATACCATCTTCATTAATTCCTTTGTACTCAAACGGCCTCCCATCAGACGCCAGGACCATGCCTGTCCTAACAGCTTCATCTACAGAGTACGTCTTCTGGGAGGCTTCATCTAAAAAAGTACCGGTCGAAGGGTCAATAAGTCCTCTCCTCATTGCATCTCTAAATGTGATGGCTGAGCTCTGACCAGCATAGGATGCTGAAATTGGTGATCTAGATGATTTCTTTATTTCTTCTGATATAACCAGACCTTGTTTCATTGCTTCTGCTAAAGGAAATACATTCCCAGAAGATGAATCAACAAATTTGCCAGTGGGGTCAAGAATGCCTTTGTTTATTGCTGATTCTACACTGATTTCTTGACCACTCTCACTATCAATGACTCCTGTAATATTAAATGTTCCCACTGGTTTTTTAGACGTTACGGTGGTCTGAGATTTTGAGACAGTTTGGATGGATCCAGCCACAAGTCCCTCTTTCATAGCATCTTCCATTAGCATGTGTGTTTGTGTAATGGGATTGTTGTAAACAGTACAGTTTTCATCCACAAGTCCTCTCTCAATGGCTTCCTCCAGACCAAGGTGTCGCCCACTTACAGGATCAAAAACTTTGGAGACATGAATCTGCTTAGCATCTTCTTTCTTTTGCTCTGATAACCCAGCCTCAGATGTATCTTTTCCTTCAATGTAACCAAATTTCAAGGCATCTCTAAGAGTCATGGGACGATTAGGACCATTATATAAGCCATTTTCTTCATCAATAATTTTCTTCTCAAAAGCAGTGGACAGGGGTATGGGTTCCTCTGTTATAGGATCTTTAACCTCAGTGATGAGCACACCATTTATGACAGCAACTTCTTGAGCTTTTTGTCCCTCTTCAACTTCAGCACTCACAAGACCCATCTCAATAGCAGCATCTAGTTGGACATGTTCTCCAGTCAGCAGATTAATGACTTCTCCCTGATCAGGATCAAAGATTCCTCTACCAATTGCCTCTGACATACTGACTTCATTTCCAGTGGCAGGGTCTACAACAGCAGTAATGGTCATTGATTTCTGGGTCATTGATGTGACCACTGGTTCTGGAAGATCAGATTCTAGCATGACCAACCCTTGTTTCACAGCATCTGTAACTGACATTCGTTCATTTCTCTCCTTGTCAAAATATTCTTGTCTGTTCTTGTCAATGATACCTGCTTGAACTGCTTGCTTTCCAGTTAAAGGTTGATTACTGAGAGTGTCAATAGCTGATTTGATTTTATAGTCTCCAACTTCTTCAGGTTTCGATTCCTGTGAAGCTCTCAATTTCCCCTTGACAAGACCTTCTTCATAAGCTTGTTGTACTGAGATAGGATCTAGACTTGTTGGATCATTATAAGTACCTGCCTTTAAGTCAACTAACCCGCATGAAACAGCTTCAGCCACACTTATATTCTGATTCTGCACTGGGTCATAAACTGATGTGATCGTTAACATTCTCTCACCAGTCCTGGCTGTCTCAAGATCTTGTTTAGTGATCATACCTTCTTTCACTCCTTGAACAATTGTCATACTTGCATCCTCTGCAATATTGTATGTACCTTCAGATACATTGATTAGACCCATTTCAACTGCCTCATTCCATGACACAAAGGCACCAGTTTTGGGGTCCAAAACTTCTCTTCTATCATCATCTTTCAGAGGACTCAAAAATCGAGCTTCAAGAGAGTCTGCTGTTGTTTCTTGGCCTACAAGAAGCCCTTGTTTAAGGGCATCTGCCATTGACATGGTTTCCTTTGTTCTAGTGTTTAACAGAATTCCTTCTGTGACATTTAAGATGCCTTTTTCGACAGCTTCCGACACAGGTACCTCCCTGTTGCTGGCGGGATCAACAACAGATTGAATTTTAAAGGAAGAGGATTGTGTGATGGCAGACTGTTGAGTTTTTTCAAAAGATTCTGTGGTCTCCATTTCTGAATAAACTGCACTGGTGGAAACTAGACCTTCTTGTACTGCATGGTCTATTGGCATTATGGAACCAGATCGTGAATCTTTGAAATGTGTGCCATCAGCATCAATGATTCCACGTCTAACAGCCTCTGCTAGAGAAATGTCTTGCTGCCTGGCAGAGTCCACAACAGAATCAACTTGAATAATTTTCTTCTCAGCAAATGCTACTTCTGAAGTAAAACCCATTTTAGTAGTCTCTTCTTTTGTTGTTACCTTGTCTAAAACAACTGCACTAACACGACCTTCATTCACAGCTTCTTTGAGACTCATCACTTCATGGGTTCGAGGATCTTGATAAACACCATCTTCTAAATCAACTATTTCCCTTTCAACAGCCTCTTGGAGAGAAACATTTTGCCTGGTGACGGAATCATACACAGAATCCACTCTTACTTTCTCTGTTGATTTTAAAAATACACTGTGAGAATTATTAGCGGCTTTCTCCGGGACTTCAAAAACGCTTCCATCTCCAATGCATTCTTTCAAGTCTTTAGATTGCCCTGTTCTAGGATCCAACATGAGACCATTGTCATCAAGAACACCATGTTTCAAAGCATTTTCCAAATTAAAGGTCTGATTTGTATGGGGGTCTCTGACAGATGCAGAGTCCTTGTTGATGACCCCTGACATAATGGCATCGCTAACCTGCATTTGCCTGCCGGTCTCGGGGCTCTTAAAGACACCTGTTTTAGGATTGAGGTAACCACTGGATATGGACTCCATGAGAGTCATGACCTCTGAGGACTCTGCTGTCTTAGGAATGCTTTGTTGCAACTGAGTTACCTCTAGCATGTTAGGGGCAAGTAGTTTAACAGTTGTTGCCTGGAGAGCAAGATCAGAGTGGTCAGACTGATCAACATCTTTGCCTTTCTTTCCCTCCATAAGAGCAGAGACAGATTCCTTGGCAGCCATGGCAGCAGCAAATGGTGCACCCACAATAGCAAGGGCTCCCATTTTAGCAGCTTCTTTGAGAGTCATCTTTTGTCTTCCTCCTTCGTCAATAAACATTCCTGTATTTGGATCAAGTTTGCCCTCTTCAAGGCCTTCCTCTAGGGAGAAAAGTTCACCAGTTTTCACGTCATAGACAGAAAATTGTCCATCCAACTTTCCAGATTCCACTGCCTCTTGGAATGTAAGGCGTTCTCCAGTGTTAGGATCATGAAAAATGCCCCGCTTCTCATCAAAAATACCTTGCTCAATTGCACTGGATAAGCTCAGACCTTGAGAGTTGCTTCTCTCTGCAGGAGCAGAGGTATCAATTATTTGTTCTCTTATGGCATCTAAAAGAGCAAGTCTATTCCCTGAGGACGGGTCAATAAACTGCTGTTTTTCAAGGTTGATAAATCCTGTGTCAAGAGCTTCTGCAAAAGACAGCCTGTTGGAGTCATCTGATAAAGTCTTCTGTGGCGCTGTCCTTTGGACAATCTCTATCTCATCTCTGTGAAATTCAACACTTTCTGTCACAGTTTCCTTAAAAGTTTCTCCGTTGGTGGCAACACCAGGTGAGGATACAAGCCCATACTCAATTGCTGCTGCCAGAGACATGGTTTCCCCTGACAATGGATCGGTGAAACGCCCGCTGTTTCTGTTTATATAACCTTTATCCATGGCCTCCTGGAAAGTAAGAGATGGTTCTCTTTCTTCTGGTTTTGCCATACCATCAAACCCTTCATCAGGAATGAGACCTTGAATGTAGGCATCTTGCATAGGTATTCGTTCCTGGCTACTCCTATGGACAAGTTCTCCACACAGAGGATCAAATACTTTGGACCTGATAGCATTGCTGAGAGAAGTCTGGTAGCCTGTTTGAGGATCAATAATTTGTGAGCATTCTCCATCTATAACATTTCGAGAAAGGGATTCTTTCACAGACATCTTCAAACCACTCTTGGGATCAATTAACTGTCCAGTAGACGGAACATATTTTCCAACTCTCACAGCTTCATTCAGTGTATATGGTTCTTCCCTAGTTTTCAACTTTTGAATGGTCTCTGTTTTTCCATATGTAGTTGCTGTTTCTGTAACAGAAGCAAGAGCAGAGGCTGTAGGACTATCAATGAGCTTATGTTGCAGAGCATTTTCAATTGAGTAAGTATCTCCTGTATGACGATCAGATATTGTGCCAGATTCCCAATCTATGTGAACTTCTGGAGCAGTCTGCAACTGAGAAGTGGATGAATTATTTGCCATCTGTTCCAATATTTCAGAATCTAACAACCCTCTCTGTACAGCTTCCACAACAGTCATCTTTTTGTCTGAGGCGAAATCAGTTACTATGCCCTTCTCCCAGTTAATGTCAAGGTCTCTGGTGCTAGCCTGAGGGAACTTTCTAGAAATATCTCCTTGATCTGCATCAACTGCATCTTTTGGTAAAGGTGACGGCGCTGTGTATGGTGTTGATGGACACAGTTCAATGGTGACTGGTTCTTGGAGAGAGTCATGAGAATCTGTATCTCTGCTTTGCACAATATTTTCATATGGTGATCGTAACCTTGGGCTTTCAAGTGGCTGTTGAAGAGAGTGGACAGGCATTAATTCATTATCAGTTTTACAAGGGAATGTTTGTTCCCGGGTAATTTGCTGGACAGATTTTGTCTCTTGAACAGAGTGAGTAATGACTGTTGAAGCAGTTAGACCATCTAATGCTGTGTCTTTGATATTTGTTTGGTAAGATGGAATGGTTTGCTTCACTGGTGATGTAGACTTTGTTTTCTCTTTAACAGCATCTGCCACTAGTTTGCCAGCAATAACAGGGGCACCTACAATGGCAAGCAATCCAAATTTCAAGGCCTCTGTAGGAGACAGCTTTTTACCTGATTCTTTGTCAATCACTGAGCCAGAGCGATCTACCAAACCTTTCATATAAGCATCATCAAAAGGAACTTGCTGCCCTGTCTTTGAGTCGACAACAACTACTGACTCTGCTTTGATGTCACCTTCCACAATAGCTTTCCTCAATGACACTGAATCGCCTGATGAGTCAACCACACATCCTGTCTTGACATCATAAACGTTTTGGACATAGCCTTGATCAATAGCCTCTATTAAAGGCACTGTTTTTCTCTCAGCTGTATCATACACCTCAGAGCTTGTTCCACTAATTAGCCCTTTCATAATGGCCATGTTCAAGGGAACACGTTCACCACTCTGGGCATCTTTCACAGTGACCATGGCACCATCGATGATACCGCTATTGACAGCTTGTTGCAAAGTGTACTTGTGTCCAGAGACTGGCTCCATAAGTTTCTTAGTAACTTTATTGAAAAGGCCAGCTTCTACTGCATCAATCAGATTCATGGTTTTAACATTACCTAAATGCTCTGGCAAAGTGTCCTCAGCAAAACCAGCTTGTTTTGCCTTGGCTTCATTTATTTCACCTGTGGTTGTACTGATTATTCCTTTGTCAAGACATTCAGAGAGGGTCAAGTACTTATTGCTCGTGGGGTCCAGCAATGCTGGTAAGCTTGGATCAATTACCTTCCTATCCACAGCTTCTTGCACTGTGATAAACTCTCCTGATCTTGGGTCTCTTATACGATTGGTGTGAGGATTAACAACACCCATTTTCACCGCATCAATGTAAGATACACCGCTTTTTGGTGCTACAGATGGTGTGCTCTCTGGAATGCTTCTCTTTGCTTTCACACCTTTGTTTTCTTCTGGTACAATTTTTTCCTCACTTTCCTGATCCACTGAATAATGCAATACTTCTGTTGCCAGAGTGTCATCGTCCATAGATTCATCATGGGCAAATGTCTTCTCAAGCTCCATGTCTACCTTAGACCATGGTTTACTGGAGTCTGGAGGAATTCTAGGAGTTCTCAGTTGTGCTTCTGCGAAATTTTCTTCCTCAATGGATTGCTCCAATTGCTCTGGATTTGAATATTTGGACTCCAGGATATACCCTAGTTCTTTTGCTTTAGATAAAGGTATTTCTGTTTTGAATTTTGGGTTATAGTACGTCCCTTTATCAGCATTAATGATGCCATCCTTCAATGCTTTATCAAAAGAGACTGCATTTCCTGTTCTAGGATCTATGACAGACGTAATGTCTTTCATTGGGAAAATTGGTGTTGATGCTGACACAGTGCTCCTCATCGTGTCATCCTCGATTCTCTTTGAAGTAACTTCCCCATGTATCAGTCCTTTTTCCATAGCTGCTGCAATGGTTAATTTATCTCCACTAAGGGGATTAACGTATAGACCCTTCTTCACATCAAGTATGCCTGATTTGATGGCATCCTCATAAGACATCATTTCCTTTGTTCTTGGGTCAATTACACTACCAATACTCATAGTTACAGTCTCAGAGTGAACATCCTCCATCAAGGTTGATTCTTCTGGCTCAACATCTTCAGTGATATGAATGCTGGAAATTTCAGCCTTCTCTAGCTCATCCATATCTGAATCTGGTGATTTTGCCAAAACAAGCCTCTTATCAATAGCATCACCTATGGTCATTGACTGCCCTGTTAGAGGATTAAAGTAGATTCCTTTTGACTGATCTAAAATTCCATCTTCAATGGCTTGGGACAATGTTATTATGGTTCCAGTACGAGGATCAACCACGGATTGAACAGCAAGGGTGGACAACTTAGTAGTGGTGATTTTATTGACATCTTGATCTACATCAGTCTTGACTGAGGCCAACTGGGCAAAGATCAATCCCTTTTCAATAGCCTCATGGATGGGAATGCGTTCGCCTGTCCTTGCGTTGATGTAAACTCCCTCTGACTCATCAATTATGCCCTCTGCAATTGCATCAGCAATGTTCATGTGTTTTCTGGTCACTGGGTGAAGCACTGTTTTTAGAGTGTAGGATTTTGTCTCTCGAATGATAGAATCTGGTTCAGAAACTGAAGAGCCAATGTCCTCAACAATAACATATCCTGCTTTGATAGCTTCACTAATTTTCATAGAACTTTGCCGTCCAAATGAATCCAAATTATTGTAAACACCTCTCTCCTGGTCAAGTATTCCTTCCTTAATGGCCTGACTTACAGTAAGGCGTTTCTTTGATTTTGGATGGATCACCCCTATTATTGAGTACGCCTTTGTCTCTTTCACTGCTTCATTGCCTCTCACTCCACTTGTCTCCTCAGCTTTTATGTGGCCCTTTTCTATGGCTTCATTTATGCTCATACTTTCCCCTGTTCTGACATTAACAAAGTGACCGTGCTCAAGGTCAACCAATCCACATTTGATGGCATCTTCAACTTCTATCCATCTTCCGGTTCTCGGGTCCTTCACAGACTCCAAATTGATTTCTTTGACTTCTGAAATGACAGATTTGACAGCAACAGGCTTAGCTACAGCAGTCACAGTAAACGAGTAGCCACTGCTAGTCAATGTCATTTCACTTGACTCAAATATCTTGGTTCCTGGCTCGATTGGAATGGTCCTGGTTTGGTCTCCTGAGGTATCTGTCATGAAGGTTTCTGAAATTGGAGCAAATGCTTTATCAGTCTGGTCATAGTCTTTAGTCAATGATGGAGCCTCTGGCCAGTTGGATGATAATTTCAACAGACCTTTTCGCACTGCCTCATCTGCAGGCATCTCTCTTCCACTTTGTGGATCCCTGAATAGCCCTGTCTGTTCATTGAGAAGCCCCCGAGATATAGCCTCAGATAAGGGCAAGGCAGTTGTGGCTTTATTGGATGTTTCCACTTGTGTGAGAACTGTTGTAGAGGAGGTAATATGGCTGACCAAGGTGAGAATATTAGTTGCATCAGATGCAGAAACAATGCCAGATGACACCGCCTCCTGCATGGTCATTTTTTCTTTGGAATGAGGGTGTTCTACCATGCCAGCTTGCACATCCACAAGATTTCTATGGAAAGCCTCCACCACCGACACCTGCTTTCCATCACTGCCAATCATACTTGTTGGTTTGTTTAGGTCTTTCACCAGATTTCTGTCAATCAGACCTGAATTAGCTGCTTGCTGAAGGGTCATTTCTTTACCAGTTCTATTATCTACATATTGTCCCTGAGGTGTAACAATTCCCCTCTTCAGAGCCTCAGAAAATGTTATCACTTCTTTAGTTCTAGGATCCTTAACACCAGGTCTGGAGAATTCTACGTCTTCATGAATGAGTTTCACTATTCCTTGTCGTAATGCATCAAGTAGAGAGTACTGAGCAGTACTCCCTAATTCCTTAAATGTTCCATCTGATGTCATGAGACCTTTGGAAACAGCATCAGACAATGATAAGGCATTTTCTGTTCTAGGATCCAGGAGACATTTCTTTTCTTTGCTGATAACTCCTGAGGCTAGGGCTTGAGACAATGGTATGATCTGACCAGAAATAGGGTCAAACACATCTCCATCTTCAGTGACATTTCCCTGAGCGACAAGATCAGCGATGGAGACAGCAGATTTCATCAGGCCTTTGTCCATGGCTTTTGACAATGCAAACTTCTGGTTCATTGGCTTATGATGGAAGGTTCCCTTGAAAGGATCAATCACCCCTGCATTAACTGCTTGTGTCAAAGTCATATATTTTCCTGTTGTCACATCCTCTATTTCCTCATAATTAGGATTGATATAACCTTTCTCTACTGCATCCATGATGTTCAGATCAGTAGGGGAATGGGGACTGATGACTTTCCCTGTTATTTCACTATACTGCCCCTTTTCTACCAGCTTTCCTAAACTAAGATCAGTATCCAGTTTCACTGGTTCAGATTCACCAAAATGTGCCTTTGTGTGAGTGACAGATGTTACACTGATTGTTTCCCCTGCCAGTATTCGAGAACAAGACTCAGATATTATGCCCCTGGAAACTGCTTCATTCACAGACACTTCCTCACCAGTGGTTGAATCAGTGAAAGTGTTGCTCTGAGGGTGGTAAATCTTTCTCTGTATTGCATCTATTAGTGACAACTCCTGACCAGTATTTGGATCATGATGTCCACAAGGAGACGTTAGCTGTTTCAGCATTACCTCATCTATGTACCCCTTCTTTGCTGCTTGAGGAAGGGACAAGCGCTGCCTTGAATTTGGATCAATGAACATTTTAGTCCTGGAATCAATAAGACCACATTGTAAAGCTTCAACTAAAGTAACCCTCTGAAGGGTCTGGGGATTAAGAACCGCTGCAACATGCAAAATCTGACCCCTGGGTAGGATTTCTTCAACTTTCACCGATATTACTGTCTGCTGACGAGGCTGCTTTTCCAATTTCAAACTACCTACCATTGTTGATGTTGTTACAGAGGGAACAACAGAGGCTGTCATGGGACTCTCTAAGGCTTTAAGGGTCATTGACAACTCTGTTAAACTTGTCCTGTTTTGCTGTTGTGCTTTAATTTCTTCTGGCCTACTTGGAACTTTAATCATTTTTTTCACTTCTCTGAGACTTGCTGTCTCTGGAGACTCGGGTTTTAGGGAAACGGAGCTGGTAAAAGACTGTTTGATCTCAGTGCTGGTGGTTGTCTCCTCAAACTGTTGGGTGAAAAACTCTTTCATGTCTTCATCAACCAGTAAAGATGACCTTTTGGCAAGTTCAGCTCGGAATGTTCGAAGTAGAGGCAACTCTTCATCAATGGCCATTTGAAACTGGAAAAGATGAAGAGTGGAGAAAAAAAAATGTACCAAATGAAAAACCATTTTCTCTTTTATGTTGTACATTCTCTGTCTATTTTTCTCTTTTATGCTGTACATTCTCTGTCTAATTTTCTCTTTTATGCTGTACATTCTCTGTTTACTTTTTCTCTTTCATGCTGTACATTCTCTGTCTCTCTTTTATGCTGTACATTCTCTGTCTATTTTTCTCTTTATGCTGTACAATCTCTGTCGCTCTTTTATGCTGTACATTCTCTGTCTATTTTTCTCTTTTATGCTGTACATTCTTTGTCTCTCTTTTATGCTGTACATTCTCTGTCTATCTCTTTTTGAATCATTACAATAGATGGGAAAGGCATGATAGAGGAACTGAGAAAGAAAAAGTAAAGTGTGCCTTTGAGATAGTAATCAATGTGTGACATGTTCAAACTGTAAAGAAAATCATTTCAAATTAGGAAAGAAGTGGGG
>JAOYNN010466393.1:0-14929 GCA_025770095.1 Goniobranchus kuniei
TATTATTATTATTATTATTATTATTATTAGCTGGAAACCCCATTCTTCGAATGGAGGTGGGATGGAGAGATCTAGATTTAGAAATCTAGATCTCCATCTAAATTGTCTATGGGCTCTGGGTGTATAATCTAAATCTAGATCGGGCATTGTGTTTCTTTTGTCCAAAGAGGTAGGCCTACAACTATGTCGGAAGCAAATGACTTCAGTGGAGCCCAAAAGAATTTAAATTAACGTTCATAGGCCTAAAATTGTTTTTCTTCTGATATAATTATTTGATCCAAATAAAGATGCCAAACCGTAAACCTACGTGCCATGTTGAGGATACTAGCAAAGTTTCATATACTTTCATTGCGTCGTGTCTGAGAATAAAATTATGCACGTTTGGCCTTAGCATTATTAGTGGTAAGATTCTTCTTGTTATCATTATTATTATATAGTCTATATCATTATGTAATGTTCAAAAGCTAAAGAGAGCTGGTTAACCAAGCCCTTTTTGTAACATTAATATTCAATGCCGTCAAATTAGTATTTTAAAGTACAAAGCATCAAAAGCTTCTAACATTCCTCAACACACACACACGCACACACACACACACATAAATACAAACATTTTTGTCTTATGGTCTATTTCACTAAATTCCGTCAGATATTAATTTTTATGTCGCCTAGACGTTAGCAATGTAGGCAACATGCTATTGAAAGTCCACGCTTTTTCGTTTATGTAAAAAAAAAAAACAACCGTAATATATTTGAAAAAAATATCAGAACACGATTAACATCCGCAAATAAAACAAGCAGGCAAACTAAAAGGCATAGGCAAATAAAGCAAGAACACGCCAACAGCTAAACAACCTCTACCAAAATGCCAACAACTAACAAAAACAAGCAACAAGCAATACAAAACAAAAAGGCAAACAAAACACAAACGAACAAAAACAAACGAACAAACGAAAAAAATAACCTCAAAGGAGACAGTGGTGCCTAATGTTACTCAAACTGAACATTGAGTCACGCTATAATTATACAACCCTTATTCACACTAGAGGGCGTTCTTCGGGGTTTTCGTATCCATGGCATTGTTTTGTAACCATCAAAGTTCCGCTTATCCGTTCCATTGCTTTCATCGAGTGACAGCCAAGAGAAATAAATCTCTTCTTACTTTTGCTTTTTATCCTTTAGAATTCATAATGTCAGCATTGCTGTGAATGTGCCCTTTTCTAACCGGTCTGACGTAGTGCACATATGTACTCTAATGTAATTGGAGATAAAAGGTACGTTGATAGGATTAAACGTGAGCGTCAATTTGTGTGTTGGCGGATGTAAAGATTCAAGAATAGAATTGTAAAGCAAAACAAAACAAGACGCGACTTGTGAACCGCTTTCATCCACGTTGAGACAAACGTTTTTTGCAGCCTTTGTTAGATAGAAGAAAGAGATTTTTTATACCAGTCAAGACTCAATCAAGGCAGGTCAACAGCCACGGCAACTCGTACTATTAATGATATCGATTTGCTTGAAAGCGACGGCGACCTTTGTGTCAAACAGGGTATAATTAGTTTCTTTACGGGAGTTAATTTTGATGTGACCAAATTTCGTTCATTTTCCACGAGAAATGGAGGCTTTTGAGTTTTCCTTTCTTGTTGTTTTACGGGCTTGGTACTAAATCGAGACTCACGCGATTCATGACGTTGATTTGTGTACAAACCTCAGAGAAGTCTACAATTTAAATTCTACTCTTGGCAAAAGCAGAAAATGACAATCGTTTTCATGTATGTTTGTCGACTTCCAATGTGGAATATTTTTATTCCACGTACATTTGTCTACTTCCAATGTGGAATATTTTTATTCCACGCACGTTCGTCTACTTCCCATGTGGAATATTTTTATTCCACGTACGTTTGTCGACTTCCAATGTGGGAACATTTTTATTCCACGTCCGTTATAGTTTGTCGACTTCCGGTGTGGAATATTTTTGTTCCACGTGCGTTTGTCGACTTCCCATATGGAATATTTCTATTCCACGTACGTTTTTCTAATTCTGATGTGAATATTTTAATTCAACGTACGTTTGTCTACTTGCAATGTATAATCCATCACTTCTTTGTCCATGACTAGCTAGTTTCGTGCCGCCTGCACTCTTCGGATGGAGATTTGCTAGAGGTTGGTTTTACACATTTGCTAACAGAAACGTTTTTTTGTGGACACAACTTGAGAAGATTTATTTTTCGTCTCTTCAGAAGCGCATTAAACAGGACGATCTTCTGTTCGTCCCAGCAGACAAAAGCAACAATTTCTACAGAATAAAACCCGAGGAGTACAGGCAACTCATAGATAAATCCATACCAATAGAATAGAAGAAATCTGATGCAACAATGTTAAATAGAATAACCAGCATTGACAAAGAAATCGCATACAGCCTGGGTCTAGCAGACAGAATTCATATCACAGCGGAAAGAGAAGCCTTTATCACATTAAAGGACCACAAAAATAATTTCTTGTAAACCCATATGCCGACTGATCAACCTTTGCAAACCCGAAGTAGGAAAGATCAGTAAAAAAAAAAAATATTAGAAAAAATAGTCAAAAGTGTAAAGAGCTCGACTCAATTCAATCTTTGGAGGAACATCAGCGAAGTTATAACATGGTTCGATAACACTAAGAACAAGGATAAACGAACCTTCACTGTCTTTGATATCTGCGATTTCTAGCCGTCGATAAGCGACAGATTACTTGACCAAGCATTGGAATGTGCTTCAAAATACATCCACATAACAGAGAATGAGAAACAACTCATAAAACATACTATAAAAAAGTCCTTTATAGCAACAACACACCATGGACGAAAACAAGATCTGATTTTGATGTCACCATGGACAGTTACGATGGTGCCGAAACTTGTGAAATAGTCAGCCTATTTCTACTCTCTGAGCTCAAACACCTCAACATAAATGTGGGGCTATATAGTGAAGATGGGCTCGCAACTTGCACCCTATCACCTAAACACGTGGAGATCATTAAAAAAGAAATCTGCTCCATCTTCAAACACCACAATTTTTAAAGATCACTATTGGGGCAAACAAAACAGTAACAAACTTTCTGGATGTAACCTTTGACTTAAAAAAAGAATCCTACAAACCATACTGGAAACCTATCAGCAATGTGTCATATATCAACAAAGACAGTAACCACCCACCATTCATCATCAGAAACTTACCCAAAAGTATAAATTATCGTTTGACAACTAATTCAAAGAACGCTGATATATTCAACCAAGCTAGCCCTGCTTACAACGAAGCCCTTAAGAAAAGTGGATTCAGCGAACAATTAAAATTCTTCTTCAAATAATTCGACTGACTCATGAAAACTGAGTATAACCGTCGAGGCGCATAAAAAGGTTGTCTAGTAGCTTGATTTGAGGGTAATCTGGCAGAGGGACAGTTTGGAAGTGTCCACGTCTCTGCAGCATCTGACAGATTCAGGCATTCTATTTCACAGTCGAAATGAGCTGGGGAAGAAGAATTTAGGTGGCAATCTAGATTTGAATGTGGTACTCTATAGCTTTGCCCTTTGTTTTGTCTAGTATGCATGTTATGGTTGTTCATTTGGTACATACTAATTGGTATGTCTATTAGGTTGTTTATGTTTATTCGACGAGACCATCAAGACTAAAACCAGCAATAATGAAAACACCACGAAAAGGTTAAGGAAAAGAAATATCACATGGTTCAACCCACCAAAATTCAACCCAGTAAAAATGTGACCACCAACGTAGCGAAAACGTTCCTGGCGCTGATAGAGAAACATTTCCCCAAGACCAAGAAACTACATACAATCATTAACAGAAACACAGTCAAAGTAAGCTACAATGGCTTACCAAACATCAAACAAGCAATAACCAACCACAACAGAAACCTAATACAAGAGAAAAAGCCGACCAAACCACAGAGACAATGCAACTGTCGGAATAAAGGAGTGCTCTACAATGAAGGAGCAATGTAGTAATAAAAAGATATAAATACCTATTGGTACAAAGCGAATTCCAATGTACAATCCATCACTTCTTTGTCCATGACTAGCTAGTTTCGTGCCGCCGGCACTCTTCAGATGGAGATTTGCCAGTGGTTGGTTTCATACAATTTGTCCCCAGAGAGTCCACAGCAGCTGTGTGAGAACTTAATTGACAAAGCTTCAGAAACTGCCTCTGTAGTCCATTGCCGCTCTCTACTGATCAAACAGAACACAGTCTTATAATGGATTTCACACATATTGCACTGCAAGGCAAAGACCAGTTGATCACATTCAATGAGTGGTGAATGTACGTGAAGTAATATGAAATGCGTTAATTGGATTATCAGTATTGGCAGTTGGCAGGGAAGTAACAAGACCTTGACAAAAGTACATGTACATCTAGCAAGGTTGCCAACAGTCCTGCATTTTAGCCATTGGTCCTGCATTCGCGTTTCCTGTCCTGCAAATCAGTTGTTCAACCTTTCCACAACCCCCCCCCCCCCAACTCACACACACACTCTCACACACAGTGCCTTTTTATGCATGAAGAGCGAAGATGCAGGTCGGCGGCACATTCTCGCACATTTATGTTCAGGCCTATGCTGCTATGCGCTGCCGTAGGCCTTTGTCCCCTGGCCTAGACCCAATGCTGATTGAGGCGCAAATCCACAGGTGCTTGAATCAACATAACTGCTTGAATTAAAATATGACAATGTCAACTGATACCTTGAGTGACGTCATGCATATGATATACTTGAGAATTTTTGTCTACAATAAGATTGTCTGTCTCTGTTTTTGTTTTGTGACCTATACACATTTGAAATACATAGAAATTTAAAAAAAAAAAATCAGTTTCATTATTGGTAGTATGTGTCATGTGCTTTGTAATAATTTTTTATTTTGGGGAACGTCACGCTTAGATGCCCCTCATTTCACCACTGAGTATCCTTCTTTTTGACTTTCAAATGTTGGCAACCCTGCTAACAGGATTTGTTTCAGCAGACCTCTATTTATTCTTCTTCGGGGACTCATTGGCTTAATGGTTAGGAGTTGGATTGGGACCAGGGAGTCCTGGGTTCGATTCCCGCCACTGACTATTTGTGTTTTTTCCTTAAGCAAGCAAATTTACCCTAATTGATTCACTCGACTCAGGTGTTAAAAATGAATACCTAGCAATAGGCTGGTATTGTTGCGCGGAATGGCTGCACTTTACTGTATGTATACCCCTCCCCCCCCCCAGGGAGTATGCCTGCTAGGGAACACTTGTAAGCACCTCGAGCACAGAGTGGATTTAGCGCTGTATACTGGTGATAAAAAGAAAGTATACACCCAATTTTAAACTTAATTACCGACTGAAAAAACATAACAAATGAGTCAGTACCAGTACAGTCGTTGTATACAATATTTTGGCACTGTGTAAAATTATATGCTGACATTTGAATCTGTAGTAATTGAATTACTGGTAGTTGAAATAATGACAGCTTTAATGGCAGATCCCTAAAACTTAATTTCAAAATGCGTTTTTACCTTCTGATAAGATGTATGCCCCTCTAGACTTGCAATGGCAGCTTGGCATCTGCGCCTCATTGAGTATGAATAAAGCACTTTAGCATTGTGGAATCTTATTACATGTGACGAATAGTGCTTAAAAGAGTTGAGGGGGAGGGTCCTTGACATTCATACTACTGTCCGAGAATTTCCAATGCACGTTCATTTGGGTTGAGATCTGGGGACACAGTGGGCCAAGGATTCAAAACATCAATGCCATCAGTGGTAAGACACTTGTGTAAATCTGTCTCTATGTGGTCTTGGTCCAATATAAATCCTTCAGGCTGTCTTAGTTTCAAACAGACATCATGGGTCTGTAGAATGTTCTCTGTGTATCTTTGACCTGTGAGTGGTCCATCCACTCTGATAAGGGGTATGCGATGATATGTTGTTGTTGTTTTAAGCCCCTACAATAACATGTTGCTTTGCTTCTATTGGGTGCCTAAAGGATATATACTTGCTCATATCGAATAAGTTCATCCTACCGCAATGCGTCCAAACAAAGATTGCGATTCATCATTGAACAGAACACCGTCCCACGTCCTTCTTGGCCAAGTAACATGGAAATTTGCCCATTGTACTCATAAAAGCTGATGAGGTGGTTGTAGCAATAAACGTTGCAGTGGGCGTCCTGCTCTTACCAGTGTTCCATGCTCTAGAAGACGCCGACGGATTGTATTCCTACTGTTCGGATTATTTCCAGGAAAATGTCCGGCTGTGTAGTGTGAGTAGCCGTTTGGAATCGATGGCGTAAATGACTGACTGGTCCTGATGTAATTGTCCACAACTTGTGTAGTGATAAGGGGTCTGCCACTTTAACGTCGGTTACTGCCTGTTTCTGTTTCCTAGAAACGTCTTTAAAGATTGCAATGTCCTCCTTGTCTCATGAAATATCTTTGACACATCACTTATAAACTTATTGAAATAGCCTCAGATGCCCGGTAGTAAGAGTTACTAAGAGCACGCTCTTCTAAACTGAGACGAGGCATTTGAAAAGTAAAATCGAGTTTCAGGATTTGTGAATATCAAACAAGCTATGACTGTGAATAGATAACGAAGTGTCATATTAAACCTAGATGTCGGCACAAAGCAATAACTGTTGATTGTCACGTGACCCAGAAAAGCAAATATACAGTGTACCCGGTACGTCAATTATGCACGTGATTCCAGAGGTGAGCGATCTAATCCGTTCACATTAATTAGATTTTGAAGTGACACAGTAAATACTACTCACAACATTAAATATTAAAAAGAATTCCTGCTTCTATGTTTACATACTGTTGATTAAAAAAGAAAATCTGTATACTTTCTTTTGATCGCCAGTATATAAAAAGTTCACATTTTTACCTGTTACCCAGGCTGTGTCCTTCCACTGCAGGAAGTAGCCCTCCGTCAGTCTTCTCCATTCTGCCCGATCTTACGCTTTTCTTGGCCATGTCGGCCCAGCATATTCCTGAATGTCATCTCTCCAGCGTTTTCTTTGTCTTCCTCCTGTTCTTGGCTGCCACAATGTGCTTCTTTCAGTCCATCTTTTGTCCTTCAACCGCATAACGTGCCCCGCCCACTTCCATCTTAATTTACACATTTACTGTTACTTACTATAACACTTGATTGTATCTTTAGTGAATGGCTGTGCATGATCATTATTTTCTTTGAATAGAAATTTGATAATTTTTCTCTCCAAAGAGAAAACAACTAAGAGATCTAAATTACGTCTAGATTGGTAGATCTAGACTTACTTCATACAAACTAGACCTGGATGTAAGTTTTAGATCCAACTTAATTCAAATGATAAGAGTTTTTACATTGTCGACTTGTTTTTCTTTGTTTTCTTTTTTTTTTTATGTATAAGTATAAGATCACTTTAGTACAATGTTTTTGAAACAAATGCAAAAATAAATAATGACAATTCTAAGCTTTAGAACATACAAGTATTTGAACAATCATAGCACAAGACTCCGTTGATAAGAAGCACGTTCTGTTCCACGCCGTTCCGAAGAAGTCGTGACAAAACTGATTCTGGTAAAATAATCACGAACAAGATCTGTGTAAAATTGTGAGATCTACAAAATTTCGGTAGTTCTCTTCATATTAATATAACTTTCAGTTTTCTGTTGATCACAATGAAATTTTAAATAGCCTACTTATACAAAATTAGTTGTACTCGAGTATGTCAAAATTTGAATGCTGTTATTCAATAAATTACAAAATTTAAATTTATAAGGCCTCAAAGTCAAGGTTTTTTTTCCTTCCCAATATATATATCATCCATTCTGGCTCTAAAGATGTCAAACAACGTGGGTAGTTTAGAAATTGGTAATAAAAGTACTTTATGAAACATGATTGATTTGTTTCTCGTTTTAGTTTTGATTAAAGAAGGTTACAAAACCATTCTCTTTCCAACCTCTAACCGATTTTAACCTAGATAACCCCAAATCAGACATATCAGGTGTTAAACATGTCCCTTTAAAGGGGACATGATCATATGTGGTTTCTGAATGTTGACAAAAGGGCCATAAAACCTGCCAGTAGCCTTATGTATGGCTAACTGTGTATTCTACTAGGAGCCCATCATTTCTAGTAAATGAATGAACAAAAAAATGTGCTTTCAGAACACAGTGATTTAACTAACAAGAGAGTAGGTATTGGTGGAGATAATGCATGGTGTAACTTTTTTTCAACCCAATTCAAAAGCCCCTGCTGAGGTCATACAAGAACAAAGAAACTCAGGAATGAGATACATGTACATGTATTTTGAAGTGTTCCCTATCTGGTTGTGTCAGCATTCAATTAGGGGTAGAATCAGTGCATGCCATTTTGCGGTACATGGACATCTTGAGGCTACAACTACAATTAGTTCTTTTGAGAATTGAGTGTTCCTTTGGGTATGAGCGCTGGTAGCTAAGATGATTAAAAATCTCTGCACGAGTTGAGAGTCAAGAGGCATTCACATGGTCAGTACAAGTGTGCGTGACCGCGTGTGTTCGAACCTCGCTAGTGTGCATTCAGGCTCATAACTGTAAGTCATCGGCGTTGTGTACTTGGGTAAGGCACTATACTTCACTTACCTTACTTGACTCAGTGAAAGAGTACCTGGGCCCGCTTGCATGACAAGCCGCTAAGGGCTACCTTCTAGCTACATTCCTAGCTACCAGCTAAAGCGCAAAGCTCCCATTCAAATTTACTTTACAGTTAAGGTGTAGCTGACAGGTAACCCCTAGCGGCTTGTCATGCAACCGGGCACTGGACGTTAAGACAGCGATGTCTCTGTCTGAAAGAATGTATTTGCGCCTAACACTAACAGGCTGCAAGGCTTGTTCTAAATGTTCTGTGTTGTTGGTCAGGGGAGTAAAATGTTATTGTAAAGCGCCATGAGCATGGCTACGCCATAGAATGTGCAAATGCCACTGTAGTGCAGCTGGACCCATTGAAGTAATACAAACTTATCAAGATGACACTCGTCGTTTTTTCAAGCAAGGTATAGAAAGTTTTGGTATAACCATATGGGGTATGCTTGTTATCTCAGTCCAATTTTGACCAGAATGATATCTCCCAACAAGAGTTCATTCATTTTACTACAAAAAACTAAGTTTGCATTCATTCTCAGAAGATTAGATGAAATTCATATAATTTAGTGTCTTTCTCAGGATAAGAGAGATGTAATTCGATACCAAAATATTACAGAGATAATGTTTAAGACACAAATGTTTGTTATTCTAGTGATTCCAAATACCTAACTTGACATTTTAGCAACCACTTCTCTTTGTCTAATGGAACACTATACATAATATTAAATTCAGTAATGTTTGTAATTATTTCATTCATTTTTAGCCTTGTTTTTGGTTAACTATTATCTCCATGAAAAAGTCAACCCCTTTCCTTCAATATTCAATGTCAATTTTTTCTGTAACCAGCCACCTTAAAGGTACCCCATTCATGTTTTCTACTTTTTTAAGGTAATCAACGTGCATGTCCAACAACAAATGTCTCTTTTTACCCTTTGAAATTTGTGCCTGCTTCCCCCCTTTTGGGTAGACAGCTTTTGAGAATAGCTCATAACACAAAACAACCACATATTTTTATTAAAAAAACAAGGCAATATTCAAAAGGGCATAATTATATTCAGTAATGAACATTTTATTACAAACTGTAATTTAAGCCTAAAAAACTTGTCAGTATCAGTTGATACGGCTGTAGTTATAATGATACATTTAAATAACATATATATATATATACATTTTGTTCATAGGATAAAAATATACAATGTTTAGATGCAACGCAACCACCATGATAAACCATTAGATAAATACTGAGACTACATTATACTACATATCACATAACTGCATGAGGCAGAGAATGTGATGAACTACATAGTAACTGTACAATGCAAACTGTTGATTGTAATATAGATTATAACATGCCAACAATTCACAAACGTGCACTAGTTAAATTTCCTGCCACTTTATCTTGATTAAAGTCACATTTGTAAGTGACGTTTAGAATTATCTTCCATGAAGTACTGCTTGATTATAAATCACTCGCATGTATTATAAATCTCTAATTATAAGGTTCATTGTGAAATAAGGCTATATCCTTGAGTGAAAGAGAAAGAAGTAAATGCCTCATCATAGGATAACTCAATGCAAAATTTCATTTCGCTTACCTGATTCAGATTTCCTAATGACTCGAAGCAACATAGATGTATGAAAGTAGGTTTTAAAAATCTAAGGCAAGCATAAGTTGGTATTAATGTATCAAAAAGTATAAACATATATTGTCGAAAGCATACATAAATCATCGAATGTTTCTTAATGAATAAGTCAGAAATTTGGTCATGACATTTTTGGCTTTATTAGAATGAGTGCCCCCCTCCCCTCCTCCATAACTACAGACGAACACATTTAGACTTACAGGAACAATTTATACAGGAGGCGGGGGAATGCCCTTTCTAGTTAAATAACAAAGTGGATAGGTGGACCCCGCATCAATGAAAATTTTTCTGATATCGCCATGTTCGGGCAAGGTCACAAAGACGAAAGAAACACAAAAACTTGGCTGACTGACTCGGTTCATCACTATTCCTAGCAAATCTACAATTTCTCCCTAGATCATCTTATTTTTTTAATCGTCTCATTCTGCGTGTTATTTTCTGCTCGAATCTGGAGTAGTAGACATACTGAACATCGGCAGACGCCTACCTCTGTCACTGTCAACACTCACTGTTGTCATTGTGTCCTGGGCTTGGGGGGTGGCAGATTAGAGTGGCATAGCCAGAATTTAGAGAGAGAGAAAGTGAGAGACAGAGAGTAATACACAAGTATATTCCAGGTGCATGTAGTGTGTGTTTTGTTTTGCTTCTTTTCTCCTGGATACCTGACTGAATGTCTCGTAATGATATTTTAGGTCAATCATAGCCTATTCTCTCCCCTGACAAGATAATGGAACTGTATTGGGTTGTGTGTTTGTTGGTTGTTTTGTTATTTAAAGTGGATCATCATAGAGGAAAATGCTGAAAATGTATAGATCTAACACTTAGATTTTGTTTATTTCATTATTTACTTGTCAAAATTATATTCATGATCGGATGACCTTTGAATAAAAGAAAAGATAAGTAAAGAAAGGGAAAAACCTCAAGTTGAATAATGTGTATTTTATTTCTGTTGGTTTCTTCAATTGATGTCGCACATGTCTGTGTATAGAAAGGCTGGGTTTCATTTGCAAGTATATTGTATGAAACTGGTACCAGTACCACCACATTCACGGGTGGAATATTTTGCTGAATGACAACAGAATTTTTCTGTCTTATTATGGTAATCACACAAATTACCTCATTGTACCTTTTTAGAAGATGCTCGCCACAAAAGCAATGAACCTATCCATTAGACAAACTATTGTTTTGATAGGTGCACCCCAGGTCCGCCTGTCCTAAAACCCAGTACTTTGCTAGGTGGATCCAGGGGCCTAGCTATTCCTCTTAAGGCTAGGTACACCGCTTCGTCCACCTATCCTCTAAGTCAAACAAAGCCAAAAATGTCATGACCCAATTTCTGTCTGATAATGTGTGTTGTGATTTACAGGGACGATGATATATATGTATCAGTGGTACCATGTCTTTAAAAACTCATTAAAATAAACGTGGGCGGATCTATCCCATTCTACAACAATGATGATGTATGTAACATTTATTTACAGCAATTATTCACTGCATATTCAATTCCAAATGCTGAAAACAGATGAAACTAATTCTGTTGAACAAATACTACAAATGTCAAATGCTTTAGCTGAAATATGGTGCATTACCACACATAAATAGTAATGAATGAAGCCCACGCCTACCAGAGATTTTACAGAAAAGAAAATGAAATAAGGCCATTGAGAGGAACTAGCAAAGGCTAGTAAACGGGTTGAAAGGCACCATAAAAGAACATGTATTTAAATTAATATCTGCATCTCATACAGTATCAATACAAATTATATGCCTGAATAGAAATGCCAAAGAAAGTTTTTTTTAACGTGACCTCTCTTCATTACCCATGAGTGTGTATGTTGGGGATAGTTTACCATTAATTCGACATAAACCTTTCTTCGAGCGGTTTTCCATTCATTACCAGTATGCAGGATAAACTGAAACCCAAGCGATCTGAGTTATGCAGAGTATACCAAAGGTCATTCTGAAGTAATATCACTTTATTACATGTATAACTGTTGGCTTATTATGTAATGAGGCAAGATTGCAAACAGGAACTGTGAAAGGAAGATGCAGAAACATTTTGCAGCAAAATGTGTGAGCACACATCTTCTATACTGGTCAGATCCTACATTGACTTGAAAGTAGGGGAGGGGAGAAGTACGTGGTATAAGTGTGATTACAAATAGATTAAATGCTTAATGATAGGACATCTTATTAATATGTATTGATTCTTTTTCAAGCTTTAAATGGCTGCATCTCAATCATATACATACTGACATGATTATCATGAGACATGATCTATTACTAATCCAGGCCATTCTTTTCACACTCAGTGTACATAGAACACACAGTATGGATTAAATATTTGAAATACACTTGTAGATAGCCTAGCAATGTGCTATATAAAATTCTGACTAATACATTTCACCAAATAATTCACAAGGGCCCACTAAGTATGAATCATCAGAGATATACATGCATATCTCCAAATAGTGCCAATCAGCAGCAGTAATTTATTCTTCAATGGTACACTGGAGACCACTTAAGATAAAATCTTGTCTAAGATTAACCGTATGCCCAGTCCCCGTATGCCCTCCCATTTCTGCTGATCAAAGTCCAGTTAAAATAAACTCCCCGTCAGCTAATAATAAACCTTTTCTTAGTCCATGCGCAACCACCCAGACAGGCAGTGGATGGAAGGGTGGTTTTGTGTGACGTGAGGCCATCTCTTGTTGGGATTCTCCCTCACCACCTATCCCCTTCCTTTCCACCTAGCCCTCTCCTTTTCCTATGTGGAAAGCGAAAAGTCATGAAGCCTCACTAGATAATAGACGTGCATGTTTGCTGACAATCGTCGGAAATCCGATAATGACAACTTTTGTAATGCCAATTTGATAGCCCTCGCACCATATTCCCCCCATTGAATAAGGAAATATTTCCCTGTTCAATGATTCCCCCACTCCCATTTTTTTCTGCCTTCATCGTCTGAACTTCCTTTTTTTGCCGACATTATAGTCTGAACTTTCGTTTCCGTGCCGACATTGTTGGCAAGAGCTAAAAATGCGAAAGCGAAAAAGTGTGACCGCGACCACTCTTAATCTGGCTGTCAAGCGGCCATTTTGATTTCGTTCGTGTATCATGCTTTGTGCCTACTGAACTGACACCTGTACCATCTCCCCGATGATTTGTTTACTTTCTTTGTGAATTTTGTTAATGAACTGATATTTATACCATATGTCTTCGATCGAGACTGTAAATCAGATTCTAGATCTCCAGGCCTAACCATGCCTGAGCAGTTCCTAGATCGGACATCGGATTTGAAATATTTGGAAAATGGACTGAGAAATAAATTTCAATGGGATTGGTTAGAGGAAAGAGACAGTAATAAAGATTTTCTCTCCGAGTACACCAGGAAGATTGCTCGACCAGGTTTAGTATTAGTATAGATATCGTACTTTGTCTCTATTGTAATAAACGTCTTCATTATAGTTATAGCAAGAAAAGTAAATCTTGTATCAAAAGACCTGCACCACAAAGTGATGGACACACTAAAAAGACAAACTCAGTTAAAAGTAGGGCCTTTGCCAGCTGCTTTTAGACCAACTACTTATCTTGAGAGAGATGGGAGACTCCAAAGGCTGTCAGCTCACTGTCATTTGGTGCTGTCAGTAACGTGATTGTGTCACATCATCTGACATGGATGATACATCTTGGGGAAAGGGCGCGCTGAAAATTTTCAGACAATTTGGTATGAAGCTCACATGCAGGTCTATATTCAATCAACGTCGTATACTTTCATCCCATCTCCGCCTCTCAAAAAGAAACATTATTATTATTATTATTATTATTATTATTATTATTATTATTATTATTATTATTATTACTATCGTCGGCGGCGGCGGCGGCCTCATCATATTTCATCTATCCCTTCACCAAACCACTGAAGCGCATAACTCAGATGAGGGTTTGTTTTCTGTGTAGTATGGTATTGTAATTCAATCAGACACGATACCTTACACGACGTCAAACATTCGCAATGCACGTATAACAAGGGTATTGGTTTTACAGTAAAACAAATTAATTCCCATTCGTCCTAAAACACAGGGGCAACCACACAATTTCTGTCCAGAATAGTCTGGTTTTAGCCAAATGGCTGGGGGAATTTTCTCTCTGTCAATGTCAGTTTTTTAAACCTTGTTTACTCCGCGTGCACAATATAATCAAGTCTCCAAAGGGATCTTGCGAGCCAAGGTCAGAAAGTGTCCTTGCGGCCCCAATTGATTCATGAAGGACGTTGCCCCCGGTGTGTGGTGGTGGCCGACCGGGCGTTGGACATAGTCTCGGCCTGCTGTTTGTTTTGACGCTTTGCCCCGCTGGACCCTATACGGTGCTCTTCTTTCTGGACGTTTTGTGCATGCTGTGTGGGCCTACTCATAGAAGTTAGGCCTAGTAGAGGGTTTAAGTTTTAGCCTTGTCTATTTACTCCACGGTTTTAGTAGAGAAGGTACAGCTGGTGAGTGGGAGCATGATCAAAACCTACACTAATGTATACTATCAGTTTGTGCCTGCATATTAGAGTTCTATAAAGATCTAGTACAACCCTCCCTTTTCCCTACCACCACCATCACAACCCCTCCCCCCCCCTCTCTCTCTCTCTCTCTCTCTCTCTCTCTCTCTCTCTCT
>JAOYNN010467502.1:0-14925 GCA_025770095.1 Goniobranchus kuniei
TTGTGTGTTTACGTGTGTATTCGTATTGTTCTGCGTACTCTGTCTCCGAGTGCTTTCCAACGCTCACCGTCTTTGTCAGGCCTCGCCCACCCTACCTGGTTTTACATTACATCAGTCGTTGCTTGTCTCTCAAACAAAGAAGTCGTGTTGTTGCCTTTCTCTCCCTCTCTATATGCAAGCTAGCTCGTATGTGAGAATGAACTGTTTTATTTTATAAGTTGTAACCAAACAGCAAGTTATAACAATATGGGTAGAGAAAGACAACAGAAAATGTCATAAAACACAGAAAAGTTTTTAATAGTTTGGTATCAGGAAACTTTGGAGATTTTTTCTTCAAACTGTCTCTTTGCTTTACTCACTTTGCTCGATGGTTCAGGTAAAGATTTTAAAAGTTGAATGAAACAATCATATTGAAGCAATAGAAACTTGTCCACTTACACGCCAGAGGGAAACAGGCGGCTGTAATCCACATTGCTGGCTCCAGTATTATCTACTTCAAATTTCTTCAACACAAGGTATTTTTCCTGTAGAAATACATTGATAAAGTGACCAAAAAATATAACATAGCATTTGCTGAAATCTAGACCAAAAAATATTGTGACGGTAAAATGTAAACCATGAATTTGTCATATCAATTTCTACACATTTTTAGCATCATCAACTGTTAGTCCAAGTCCAAATCTTCAATATTCCTGTATGGTATTTTAAAACATAGCAGGAAACATTTGTGGCAAATTTTTATGTACAAAATAAATGTATTCAAGGAGGATCTTTAAAACAAAGAAATAAAACTGGATGGTTAAAGGAAAGATAAAGGATGAACAAATTAAAAATTAGAGTTATTTTATTAAAATGCTGAATGAAAAATTAAATCGTTCAATGAATGTTGTACAGGTAAAGAAATGCAATCAACAGCTTTGAATTACAAACCTTTGTCAACCGCTCAAACAAAGAAATCAAACAAAAAAAAGGAATCAAAACAAAAAATAACAAGAAAAAAACATAACATAGCAAATTATTAATCTCTCTGTTGGTTGTGTTCATTTCCTCGAACCCTCTTTTAAACCGAAGCTGATGTTGCACTTTGCTTTTTCTGCACAGTGTGTTAAGAAATGCTGAGTAAAAAGCTTTGATACAATCCGCTCAGACTATGCATCGCATATAATAAAACTATCCAAAACAGCAATACAAGAGACAGAGAGTTTGAGCCTTTTGCTCGGCTCAACAAACTCAGCTTTTAAAATACTACTCCCAAAACTTTATTCACCAGTCAGGCATTTGTATGTGCTGCACCAATCATCTGGAACTCTCTCAATATAAAAACCAGAAATAGCACTTCCTTCCCCGCTGTCATAAGAAATCTGAAAACTGAATTATTCAGCATTGCTTTTGGTTCCTCTTATTGCTTATAGATCTGCCTGTGTATTATAATTTCTTATATTATGATTAGCAAGTCTTAATAATCTCATGAATTTTTGGAGTGACTTGTATGTATTTTCTAACGTCTTATAATACGTAATAACTTTAAACTGTAAAGCACCACTGAGCCCCCTCTGGTGGAACCTTTTGCTATAGAAATGTTTATATTTTCTTACTTACTTACTAACTAAAACTTTATCTTTACTTAATTTTTTTTACTAACCCACAATCACAAGGTCCCTGTAAGTCTCTAAACACATAAGTCAGAAATTGGGTCATGACTTTTTTTGCTCCCCATCTCTTCTATAAATTGTCCCTATAAGTCTCTAAACTTTGAAGTCCGTAGATATTTAAAGAAGAGATGGGGCTACACTAAATCTTGTAAATTAAAGCCAAAAACATCATGACTCAATTTCTGACTTAAATGTTTAGAAACTTACAGGGATGATGTGGATCCTGAATTTGAAAACAACTAAATTTCCTTTTTCTCCACTTGTTTTGCATTTTATAAGCCTTCAGATATGTCATGAAATTCCTGTGTAAAACATCTATCTTTGTTCATTCTGTTTTTCTATAAAACGTGTAAAAATTCACCATTTTAAAGATACATGAGCATATCTTTTTCTACTTTCTTTCTATCTTTTTATAGTGCGCTTATAAAAATAAAAATAATATACCAGGATAGATATTTATATAGTGCAAATTCCATCATGAGGTGCTCTGTGGCATTTAAATATTATCATTACATTCATCAAGGCACACAATGAAGCACAATGACATAATAAGCTTATTAAATGTACATAATGTCAACAATCATCAGAAGATTAAGAAAAAAAAAATGAGCCCCAAGCAACAAACAAACACAATCCCACAACACCATCCAAAATAAGTAGTAAACACTTAATGTAGCACTTAATCACATTTATGCAGATACACTTACGCCGACATACAGATGAGCTCACACATGCCACATCTCTTCATTAATTTCAAACACAGGAATGCATTTTCTGCTGTATACGTACAAACAAATACCTTTAAATCAATTAAAAAGGCATTAACAAAAGCTGAAACAGTCACCTATTTACAATTGTACACACATAGTCAAAAGCACAAAGGAGATTTGCCACCATCCGTTGTACAAAGACCATACACTATACATAATTGCTATGAGATAGACAAAACAAAAACAAAAGAATTTATCATTTTTGTCAGGGAAGTTAAAAGGCCACTTTAAAAGATTCTGCCTGGACATTAAACGTGTGGAGCTCTTCAAACTAGAAATGTGGCTAAAATAGAAATGGTGGTTTCTTTCTAGATATAGTTTGCTGAACATGTGTGCTCATAAACATGTGACTCTGCATCCCTGCTGTTAAGCACAAAATAGGATCTCGCCAACCACATGAGACTGTGGACATGACACAGAGAAGCTGTGTAGTATCTCAGCATTGAAGTGTTACTGCTTTGACTTAAGGCCTATTACTTCATTAGACTTATCTATGCCTTAAGGCTTATTGATGTTTTACTGAAATCAAGGCATATTATCTATTTGTTAGCTGTTTCATTTTACACCTAAAAGTTGGGTCTGTAAAATAAAAATTATAAAGACACACACAAAAACTGGAAGAAAACTTACCCTTCTTATAGCCAAAGAAATAGGCTGAGGCACATCAGGAATAAAGTAAGCCAACAATAATTTCAACATGAAAACAATGTGCTGCAATAAACAAATAATGACCTGTGGTTGAAACTGTCTCAGAAAAGGATGTTGGAGTTATTTTTGATCAACATTTACACTTTGATACTCACATTGATGATTGCATATATAAGCTGAATAGATTAATGGGTGTCCTTTTCAGGAGTTTTGTCTACTTGGATAAAATGCTATTTCTTTTATTGTACAAATCAATTATTCGACCTATTCTTGAGTATTTCAAGTGTATATGGAGTCCACTACATTAAAGACAACCTTTTCACATTGAAAATGTCCAGCGGCTTGCTACAATACAGATTTATGAAATACAAGACTTGTCATATGAGGAAAGATTAAAGTCCCCAAATTTACCAAGTCTTAAGTATAGAAGGATGCGAGAAGATCTATCCAGTTGTACAGAATAGTGCATACTGTGGATGACTTAGATCCTTCTGCTTTCTTTACATACTCAAACATTACGTTCACAAGGGGTGATAACTTCAAAATATATATCACTAGATGTATCACAAATATTAGGCAAAATTTTTTTATTCATAGAGTTGTCAAAATTTGGAACAAATTTAACTTTAAAACTAAGAATGCAGACTCTATCGACAACTTCAAAATTTTAATTGATAGAGAACTAGTGGCTTTTAGGTATCTTCATGAATAAAATCCCAATTTCCAAAAACTTTTACTTATGTTTAACTTACAAGGCATTTAAAGGATGAATTCCTACAAGGCCTTAGATTTTGATATGATATGATATGAATAAAAGCAACAAATCAGAAATGAATGTTGGAACTGCTCGACACTGAATAAGGCAACTTAAAACAAATATTAAACAGGTTTAGGCTTTTCACCATAATTCATATTTATAATGATCTGAAAGAATTGCCAGTAATGGTATAGGACCCTCCAACAGAGGGAGCAAAGAATGATGCATATTGCTTTGTTCGTTAGCTTGATACTATAAAAGTGGCTTGAAACAGACTTGGCTCTCCTGGTTAAAAGTTGCATCAGTAGTGGCATCCAGCATAAAACCTTTGCCCACTATTAATGGGATTAAAGAAGTACATTGAACGTACCATAAAAGATGAGGCCGAGGTTAACAACATCTGCCACTGTGACCAGAGACCAGTGGAAGTATTTGTACTATGGTAGGACAATACCGGAGGAGAGAAATAAAGCAGGTTGTAGGAGGAGCAAGCGTAGACAAATAAGATCCATGCCGGAGAAAAAGAGAGAGGTCAAAGATCTACATGTTTGTGCAAGAAGCAAGATGGAAGGGGAGCAGAGCCAGGAACATCAGAGGTGGTTTCAAGAAGGCCTAGCATGATGGAGAATGAAAAAGAAGTGAAGTAGGAGTAATAAGAAAAATATGTACTAGACAGGATGAGACTACCTTAGCATCTGATGTGGGTGTAGAAGGAGATAGAATGTGAGATGATGAATGTCATTTTGTCATCAGTGCCTAAGCCCCACAGGTAGGAATTCCCATAGAGGAGGACAACTTTGGGACAATAGACACATTTGGATGTTGCCCATTCTTGTTTAATGTAGACTGTGTATATACCTGGAGCACTTAAATATGTATAGAACATGCAAGCTGACTTACCTCAAATCCAATGACAACCCATAGTTTGCCAGCCATGTCAAACTTAGTACCCCAGTTAGAGGTGAAAGCAATGATAAATGCATTGGTTATGACGCCAATAATATTCACAAGTTCCAAAATGTTATACCACATGCCTGATGAAACAAAACATCAAAGCTTGTGTTCACAGGTTATTCAATCAGTCAATAAAATGAAAAGGACAATCATTTCAAACTCAAAAATACAACTGAAAAAAAAGCCCTGCATTCTTTTATTACAAATAGATTTCAGAGTAAAAATTATGATCATCTCATAAAGCTCTACATGGGGCAATTTATATAGTCATGCCCCGACACTTTTTTGTAGGTAATTTTCAGTAAGTTTTAAGCAGGAAAAAACATACCAAATTCGTAAGTCCAGGTCAAATCTTTCCACCTTTTGAGACTAAACTTCTATCTCAATGTTACATATCGTCCTTGTAAGTCTCTAAATGCGTAAGTCCAGGAAAGCAAATTTTACAGGGGAGACAAAAAAGAATGAATAAATAGTTGAAAATAAAAGAGAGAGTATGAAAGTCCCGTGACAATGTCACTTTTATTGGTTTCATGGGTCTGACATTTGTAGAGGAGGTGGGGAACACCCATTCTAGATGAATAAAACCAAAAAATGATTTTATCTAATTTTGTATTCACGCGTTTAGAGGCTTACAGGGACGATATAATCATGAATGAAAAACTATTTACAAGGTGATCATTCATAAAAAATTAAGAAGTTCTCCAGCAATTTTTGCTCTCTTTAAGGAGTAGTGTGGAAGAGGTTTTAAGAAAAGAGTCAAATTGTGGATTTTTAGATTTTCAAAAAGTTTGAATTTCAAGTTGATTAAGGGGCACAGATTATTTTTCACTATCTTTTTAGAAACACGTTGTGCTCAGCAGGAGCTAATCAATTTTTTTTAAAAAGAAAAAGAAAAAAAGACAGCTAAAACACAAAAAACAAAAAAGAAAAACAACCCCAAAAAACACTATCATCAGCTTAGATTTTTCAGATTTGTTTGCTGTTCCCATTCTTTCACCACATACACAACAGCTGATAGCAAGTGACACATCAGACGTTGTCACAGACTTGAAAGTTGACTTATAAACATCTGTCAGACCATAGTGTTCTGAAGTTCTTTTTGAAAATGAACAGGAACAAATCCGGGACAAAGGAGTAACATCAAAAAACATCAAAGCCATTGATAAGCAGGCATCCCAAAATACACACCAGCATTTGAATGGAAGGGTTGAAAATAATGTGCCCAGATATCTATTCTTTTCATCTCACTAACAATATTATTGAGATAATAGTCATCCAAATAAATCAAGGCAACTCACCAATATCCTCAGAAATTAAGGCTACAGGTCTGCGGAACAGCCACAACATGCGCTTAGCATCAATTTTGATATCAACATAGCAAATAACCACAGCCAAAAGAGGAGCCAGGGGAAATGATGACGCAAAAAGCTGACAAAGGAAAACAGAGACCATTATATTTCTGCAACCTCTTTATGAATCTAGACAATACCACTGCAATACTCTTTAGTACACAGTTGATGCAAGTGATCTGTGAGTGTTTTTGTGGAGAATATTCTTTTTCTTCTGTTGTTCTTGCCTTTCTTTTTCATTTAAATCATCTAGAATATGGACATCTAGATTTGGATATTTCCATGCATAATCAGTGACAGTTACATCAAACTACTTAACAATAATAAATAGGCCTACTACAATAACCAAATTGGAATCTCATTCATGAGCATGATAGAACAGAGGCGTATCATAAAAATGCTACTTTTCAGGGGGCAGTAAAAATTGTTTTACTACAACAAATTATGCAACACAGAGTTCAGCCTTTGCATGAATGTTGTTTGCACCCCAATACAGATGACAGAAGTTAAAAAAATTAATTATCTAGGTTATTTTTTGAATTATTGATGATACGCCTTTCTTTGTATCGCATTTTTATGGATCAGGCGGCGTAATACCTCATACGCCTTTTGGCTTTCCGACATTGACAGTAGAATAAAGGTGTAACACATGATGCGCCATTGGACTTCTGATGTCCTTACAGCTTGGGGCCATTTTGTTATAATATGCCTAAATTTGATGCTGTGTGAGCAGGACAATTTGTTTAAAAGTTAGTGAAATACACTTTTTAATACATTTAAGCATACAAGAGGTTAAAGACAGCTGTGAAATTGTTATTGTTGGTTTGTTTTTGTTGTTTGCCCGCTAATTTTGAGATCAGATAGTGATTAGTTTGTTTTTTTAATGTTTAAATCCTCTGTTCATATAGGGAGCTTCCTAATTGTCTCACATATTTAAAACCTTTAAGTAGTTCTCAAATGTGTGTAAGTTAGATTCAAGACATGTGCATTCTCTAATGAAATAATGCATGACTAACATTTAAACAGGATATAGATCGGGAAGAATAAAATTGGGATTAAGAAACAGAGTTAAATCCAAAATTTTATCTTTACATCCTTAAATATGTTGTGTGTATTACTTTCACACCATTAACAAAATGATATACATTATTTCATTAGAACGGCAGTGAACAGGCCAAGAAAAGGTCTTTTAAGCATTTGCTGATGTTCATAATTGGATGGCAGAGCATTACATGTATTCACTCACTAATAAGAGATGAGTCATAAAAATAATGAAATATACTCGGACTTATGTTTCTTGTACACAAATAAAGAAGATCATTCTTTTTACAGCAGAGGTAGGTAGAACGAACTTGTAAAGGAGAATAAATTCAATGTCTTTTGTATTTGGCAGTGGATGGGATTTCTGGAGCTTCTTACAAGGTCTGAGGGAAGTACAATTTTGAGTGTAGTCATAGTAATATTTCAGGGATACTGTAGCCCAGTGGTAGAGCGTTGACCAACTGATCGAGATGCAGCAGGTTCAATTCTCTCTATGGACATATGCATTTTTTTCCTCATTCAAGAAAATTTAACCCCTGATGCCAGATGAAAATGAGTACAGTTTTGGCAAGAATATGTTAGCATACTATTCATAGAGTGATGGATAATATATCTGTCAATATTCGTTTCAAGCTATAGAAATCCGAATAAGCTAGGGCTCAGTGAGCCAATTCGGCTCGGAAAGGACTACATAGTAATATTTCACCCTTTCAGATTGGCCCTCACTTAAACCACATTTTCGTCAGGTGGAGCCATCGGACTCTTTTATCTCTAACATCCTTTTGAAATCCCCCAAATCTCTTGACAACTGATGGGCTTTGAACTGTGGCTTGGAGCTTATGGCAAGCTTTATTAGAGCTGCTCATTTCTCAGTTGAATAAATGACCACAAGAGGAGTGCTCTCCTGCTAAATCCTTAGGTGCATATTTCTTTCATTGAAACCTCACACAAATAAAACTTAAAATTCATAGAGCAGTTTATGAGCAGCACACAAAGAAAATATTTATTTCTATTCTGGTCTCTTCAGCTTTAAGAAAAAAGGTAAATTTCTTCTTTCCCCTTTCCGATAGGCATTCAAAAAGTTGAACATACAAGAACCAATATCACTGGGCCCTCTAGCTGCAACAGTTTCATTATATTTAAATTTTCCTAACGTCTGTCTGTGTGTTACCAAACTCCTCCGCTCATAGCCAACCAATCTTGGCAAATAAGGTATCGAATTAAAGCTCTCACCCCGAGGAATGTCTGTGGGAAATTGTGTTTCAATTAAGATAAGGGCACCTTCACAAAACAATATTTTCCATTTTAATAAGGCCACATAGAAGAAAACTCAGATACTCACCATTGCTTCATGGGGAGCTATGTAACCCATTTTTCTTTTGCCATGAGGCGGGCTCATCCCTTTACATCGCTCAACAGTCAGGTGTGCTCACCATGTGCAGCAAATGCAGTAACAATTATACAATTACTAGGTAAGTCCAATGGTTGAGAAGGTGAAAGAATAGCAATAACATTTGAGATTTGCAACCAATGGCTGCAACGGAACAGCTTGTTTCAGATACATTTTGGGTACTCTCCTGTTTAAAGATCATAATCAAAAGGCTGTAATTACATGTATTTAGTTTCATTTTGAAATAACATAGTCCTCCATTAGACTTTGGTGTATTTAAAACAACTTGAAGATCAAAAACAATAGCTCCAACCTCAGATTTCTTTAATGTTTTTTTCACCAAGGATTTATATTCCCTGGTGCCATCCACGAGAAGTCGGTGTTCTCTGTGTTCTGCTTCTTTGCACCTTTGACCACACCCATCCAGTTTATAACACAATAAACATTGATTGCACTGTCCTCTGACCTTTCATAAAACCTGAAGTTGACTTTATAACAAAAGATGCCTTTGTAGATTAGAATACTTGCAACGATTGTGTTTTCAGTCTGTTTTCTTTGTACAAGTTGCCCATTTGTTTTTCTAAATTAAACTCCTGACCGTGATTGTCTCTTCTTGTGTCCATCTGGCAGTAGAGGGATTCTGTCCTTTGAAAGGACTTGATTGACACAAATTATTCTGTATTTTTTATTGTTGACATTATTTCCACGATTTGGTATTTTTCCTACTTTGTCTGAAGTTGCAAACCTTTGGTTGATGATTTTTCAAAAGCTGTTCTTACAGATTTTTCAGTTATTGAGAGGCTTCCAAAAAGAATTTGTACATGCAATTTATTGTCATGATCTACAAGACATTAGTAGATGACACTACTATACCGTCTTGAGACAACCAAGAGTTAGTTGTTGTCTTGATTTTCAAGAAGAAAAAGCAAGTAGGACTAAGTATTCACGCTGTTTTTTTAAAATCCCCTAATGCCTAATAGAAATAAAATACATCTTTTCTATTTCTCTGCTGTGAGGGTATTAAAGGAGCATTAACAACGGATTCTGGGTCACTGGGATGATAGCAGTTTTGTCAAACACCATCTTTGTTTGCTTACATCTGTGTTGGCGCAGATATGCTGATGATGTTAGACTCCGGAAAAGGTAATTGATTGGCATTTCTCATTTTAATCAAATGAGGATTATCGGTGGTGTGACCGACTGACAAAGGTTCATAAAAATTGCAAGGAATCGATGATATTTAGGGGCATTTATAACATCTGAACCTAAAAGAAAACTTCAGCATCATAAATAGACTGCAGTAAAAGATCATCATCAGCTGCACTCTCCAATAAGTATATTGTCTGAAACTTAAAACAACATTGTATGAAAACAGTTTCTATTCCATCAAAAACATTGTAACACACTTTTACACTTAAACAACAAACTACACGTACCGATTGATTATCCTCTTTAATATTATATGAATGTAGGATTTATCTTGATGTCATTGTTGCCATTAATGCAAATCAAACCATCAAGTTGAGATATTTGCTTTAATGACAATGTTATTATTTATCAACCCTGTCATCTTCTCTGTATCACCGTTATTATTGTCATGACTGCCTGAAGTGAAATTGACAAGAGGTTAACTTAACTCATCTGGTCTGATAAAATGAAGTGTCAGCAAAGAAATGGAAAACAGTGTTATCTTCCACAAAATGGAAGAGAAGGTGACCAAGACGTTAATGTAAACAGCCTATAACGGTACAAGTGCACATGCCACAGCACGAACTAACGGAATCAATCTCAGTGGGCGTTCAGCGGTATGGCAATGAATCTTGAAATTTATTGTTGAAACAAGGTCGTGCCTGGACTTTCTGTGATGTTTAGTGTAACAATGATTTTTTTTCTTCCTTCTTTTTCACGCTGAATTTGCTATCAAAAGTATCAAGTAAGACTGAAAACAAGAATCAAAATTAAAGTTTTGACTTTTGGCAAGTGTTTTGGCATATCATTCATTAAACTAGCGATTGGACATCTTCCTTTAGCCAATTCTGTCCTGGAACAAGGGCGTATCAATTGATACGCCAAATTAAAACAGGCCCAGAGGGTGTAACATAAGATACGCCTCTACCGCATGATGAAAAATAGTTAACTCTTTGATAAGCTTAATCTTTCAACTCAACTCATGATCTCAGTTTAACTCATATTGTACTAACTCTTATTTACAATTTAACCTAGGAACAGGGGATTACTTAGCTCAAGGGAAGTACAAACGCGTGTCATATGATACACCTTTGTTCTATCACGCCCGCGATATTATGACAATTAAAAGTATCTTCTTAGGATTATGTAAAGCTGTGAGCCACCTACCATCAGGAATCCATACAGAATCACTTTCTCTGTGTATTCTGAGAGAGTAAAATCTCCCAGATCTGGTTTTAGTCTCTCTCTTTCTAAGAAGGTTGTATGACATATGTGTGGCTGATCTGAATTCAGCTCTGGGTTCTCTTTTTCCTCAGCCACTTGATTTTTTTTACAACAGGGACAGCAAGGACAGCAGCGACATTTGCAACACTGAGGTCGTTTCCTCCACAGTTTACGGAGTAATCTAAAATGATAAAGCTATGATGTGTGAGTAAATAAAAACTTACATATGTTTGGATTTCATGGCAGAAAAGAAGATTAAGAAATATCAATTTTCAAAATGTTGCTAAGAAAGAAATCTGAATTCTTGCAGTTATCAAGGCTATGAATAATTTTGCATATATACACAAAATATGAGCAGATTTATGTGGTTACATTAGTTTTGTTTCATTTAAGACCAGAATGGACAATGAAATACCATTATTTTTATGTCAATCTCATGTTACTATATTAAAACAACTGCAACTTTATTGAAGGGAATCAGGTCAGCTCTTGATTTTAAAAAAACAAACTGAAAGCTTTTTTTATTATATCTAAGGCTATAGACTATGGGCTACTGGGGTTGAACCTCCTGGGGATTTTATGCCGTATGGTTTTTATGAAAGGGTATACATTGAGACTTCCCAAAAAAAAAAGGTTTGCAAGCCAGTGGCATAGTTTTGGTGTCAGACGTTGCGAATAGCCTGAATTTGTAATATATGATGGTTAACGAATATATTGCATGCTGTAATTACTATTGTGATATAGGGAAATATACATTTTAAAGGGCGTTTTCTTAAAATAAGTAGAAATATTTACTTATATTTTATTGTTTGCTCTGTAGTACAATAAATGTTTGTTTTTCCCTTTTAACCTGCATGATGATAATATTTCTGAAGGGGTAGATTTGTATTAAAAACTAAAGTGTTAAATTATGATATGATAATGTATTAAATTGGGAGCCTGTGAGGAAGCCTATTGGTGCTCAACCTTTTATTTTGTATGGTAACTGAAAACTCAAGCCTCAGATTTATAGATGATTTGATAGAGCATTTTCAGACTGGTTATTGTAGAATTTTACTTGTAACAAGTTCATAAAAGTGCCTGAGCACCAATTAGCTCCATTCATCCCTACATTGGCAAGAAAATAATGTTGTTGTTTTTTTATTGTATGTTTCAGATCATGAAAGTTGGACCATCTTTTAAATGAAACATAGCAGAATTGAAATCAGGGCCCTTAACTTCAAAGAAGTTGATTTCAATGCTGTTTTATAGTCTTAAAGGAAATATTTTCTTTAATTCTAAAGCCATAATCTTGCAAGTGTAATTTAGTTGGTAATCCATGGATAGCAAACTATCAAAGTAGGTAGCTAAGCGTTTTACTTGAGGCACAACCTTGACAGTCTCATCCCCTAGACGTAGTACAAAATCAAGGTGTTTAATTTCTTTAAAATGTTTTTTTCTTTCTAACTATCATTGTTTCAGTTTTTTTCTTTATTTAATTTGAGTTTATTTACATTCATCCAGTCTTTTATTTCCATGATGCATTTTTCACTAAGGTTAATCAGTGAGGTTGGTCTGGGTTTACTTTATCAATATCAGCCAAATAAAACTGCATATCATCTGCATATTGATGATGCTCTAGGCCATACCTAGGACATATTTTGGACAGAGGTCCGATAAAGAGGATACAAAGAACAGGTCCCAATACCGATCGCTGGGGTACCGCACATTTCAGAAGGTATTCTTTAGACTTAACACCATTCATGACAAAAATCTGTTTTCGATGGGGCAGGTAGCATTTCATTTAGAAAAAATTTAAGTTCATGGGTTGGAACATTGTCAAGTTTGCATGATTTTGTGGTGCTGACATTATCATTTTATAAATTTCATCATGCATGACTTCCTTATAGAAACAGAATTTTTCTCCACAGAAACTAGAATGGTCAACTTTTGATTCAGAGTCAAAACTGGTATCAATTTTATGGTTTTTGTCAATGAAAAATTGTCCAAATAAATCTTGAAGATCTTTTTCCGGAGTACTTTTTGGCAGTGGACTCGTGCGACACTTTCCTAAAAGTTTATTGGCAAGTCCGAAAAAGTCTCTTGAATTTTGAGCGTCCACAAACTTTTCCGAAATAAATATTTGTTTGCACATTTTTGACGGTTTATTAAATTTATTTTATTTTGACGAATATATATTTCTTCATCAACAGTGTTTCCTGTCTTGTTCCATTTCTTCTCTGCCTGTCGTCTTTATTCTTTGGCTTCCTTCAGCTCCCCGTTGGTTTTCTCCCACTTATTCTGCAGGTAGTTTCAGGAGCATGAAGGTCTATGATTTCTTGAAATGTTTGCATAATTGTGGCCGTTGGCAAATCAGTCGTCATTTTTTAGGCACATTCAGATATGTCTTTTTGCATGGCCTCAATGTCAGCTATTCTAAAGTCTCTCAATGTTACTGTCATATGATGTTTTTTAACATTTGGAGGGTCATTATTGCACTGTAGGACTGTGTAGTCCGAAATTAATTTGTCCATATCCACAAGCGATCCATACATTTTCAATGTGTTGCAGATTCCACATGTTGTGACATTTTATGGCTGTTGAGAATGTCATTCATCATCTTGTATCAGGGTCATCTTTTGAATCATAACGGATGTTAAAATCTCCGATCAGCAATATGTTTTCATTATCGGAGGTTTCAGCCTAAGTAGCCCATACTCTACTATTTCTATGTGTCAATTTACAGTACATAATGACACCAACAGCAAGATACAGTTTCATGTAAGGCTACTGTCCTCTTTATCTCACATTGTACTGTCCATTAAAATGAATAAAACATATATAAAAAAAATTATATCAAATAAGAAGAGATGATATATTTCTAACAAATTCAGACACATCCTCAGAAGAGATGACAACATTCCCATCAATACAGTAATAGATTTTGGGGAAGATCGCAGACAACACTGCCTAGTGTCATGAATAGAGACCTATCCTGCCTCAAAAATAACATGGGCCTAAAGAGGATTGAGGACCAAAAACATCTAAGGTCAATGGCCCAGAACAGAAAAAGATGGAGAATCCTGTCAGCAAAAATTGCAGAGAGTGCTGAAGTAGCCTCATCTTTTGACCAGGCAGCGACACATCGTTACGTCATGTAAGTCAAGTAGATTAATTGTGTCAAGTTTTCTTGTCTACTTCATTCCATTTTTCTTCAAGATGAAGAACAAACTGGTAGTCTGATTATAGAAAAGCTTTCAATGTTACTTTGACAATGAGGTTCAGTAAAAAGTAATTCCTTTAATTTGATGAAAAGTCCAACATATGTTAAAGTTAATTTGAATTAATTACCAGATAATTCTTAGTTCTATTTCATTATCAGATTTGTGGGCTCTTAGGTGAATTTCATCATTTATTTGACCATCAGTTGTTGCACATCCTCATCCAAGCATTGTATTTCATCATCAAGTTGCTATGCACTTCATCAAGAACTTAAAAAACAAATTTACTTCACTCGGAAATTATATCAAGTGGCCATCAAATTAGAAAAGTTGCACTTCATCATAAAATAACCATTCTCCTAATACATCACCAGATTATGTTTGTTGTGTTTCATCATCAGATTAGTAATAGCTACACTAAATCATTACTTGACCATGAGTTTTTTCCCTTCCTCATTCCAGCATTGCATTTTGTCACCTTATTGCCATTGGTTGCACTTCTTCATTAAATCACAAAATTAGTTCAGCCTGAAATTCACCTCAAACATTTCAATTCAATACAGGTTGTTAAAAAAAAACTGAAGACATCTTATTGTCCAAAAGAGATGGTAAAATTTGAACTTTGGCTACTCAAATTCAACAGTGTCATTTGGCGATTCAAATTCACCTTAGGCAATTTAAGTGCAAATGCGGCTCCTTTACTTTTTTTTTTTCTTTTTGACTTTTTTCATTATATTCATGCATGGATGTAT
>JAOYNN010468609.1:0-10370 GCA_025770095.1 Goniobranchus kuniei
TATATGCTTATTTCATGTCCTCTTCCAGCTGTCTGTTGTGTTTCCTGTTTCATTGTCCTAAAAGTTATGTTTTGTCCTCTCTTACCATTTATTGAATAACGGTACACTTATTGTGATGCCATACATACAGTGTACATTTCCACATACATTTCAAAATTTATTGATATTGACAGAGGGTGGCATTGTTATCGTTCCATAATCTGATAGATCTAATGTGTGGTAAAACGAGTTTAAATGGCTGTCGTATCTGGATGTTGGCAAGGTGATAAGTTTTATTCGTTTTAATGTGCATTTTGTAATATACTCCACAGGACTCTTCAGAAAAGACAGGAAATCTATACGGTGACGCCGCAGATAACCAGCATGATCGAAGAAAACGGTACTTCCGGTCGCAGCGACGTTCCCATGACAACGGCCTTATTGTAGCATCAACGGAATATCATCACCCTTCTTTCATTTTTTTTTCCTCCCCCAGATCTATTATTAAGCTCTAATGCTTGATTAACTTTTGTCAAGCAGATTAATCTGTTTGTTTGTTGAGTTGAATGATTGTCACTGATAATAATGATGACATGTTTATCTCTTCATTCCTGTGAATGCCATCGACGTTTTGGTAACAAAACATTTTTACGCTTCACTTCATGACAGCAGACGAAAGTCCGTTATTCAGCTTCGTTACTTCTACACGTGTACTTCTCGCTGATGTGGCAATATTTGTTATTGTTTAAATTGTGAAATTTGCTCTCATTCACAAAATGTCACCAAATTCCATGAATCCACAGAAGTACAGCAAATCAAATGGTTTGGTCATGTTATCGGGATACCAGTGAACCATCCAGCCTTGAGGGACTTACAGTAGCCAATATCATGGTTGCAGAACGAGAGAAAGACCCAAGCGTAGATGGAGTGACACCGTGGCTGAAACACACTAGGCTCACACAATATGTTGTCAACAGAAGATGTCCACCTTGATGAGAAAGCTACATCTTCCTGCGATACCTGACGGTATAAGCAGAAGGATAAAGTGAAGTAAGTACGGTAAGTAGGCCTAGACTGCTGCCACCTGATCGCAAAAAGCATTGGGTATCCTTTGTGACCTGAATCCGGCCTAGCAATGTAGGCTATGCTTCTTAGTCTATGATTACATGACCAAACCGTTTGATCTGCTGTCTTTCTATGAGATGAATGACTGGTGTTGTCCCAACTAGAACTCTTTATTTCTTCATTTCTAATTTTATCCAATCTAGTTTTATTTGCTGTTTTCCTAAGCACGTCATCTTATGTGCAATGATCTTTTTCTTTACAGTTTGGGTCAAAGGTCAGGTTTGGCACTGATAGGTGAGGGTTGGTAAGAAGATGGTGTTGATAAACTTCGTCATTAATCATTACGTATGGAATTGTTGGCCTAAATTTGTTTCCATCTGTATGATTGTAGAATGTACACTTTCCCCCCATGACACATTTGAGATGCTTTGGCATGGAAAGGGCTATGCTGTATTTTATTATTATTATGATAACTAAGAAGTCATGTATTTTATAATATACATGTATATTATTACTAAAATTGATCGATTATAGTTTCATTTTTTACCTTGAAACCATATTAAATTGTACTTGTCTTTGAATATTCTTCATGTTCCTCATGCACACAAAAATTGTTATTATTTTTGTTATTATGATTATGAATATTGTTGTTCTTTTTAATCATTACCATCATCATGTATTTTCTTCTAATTATTCATTGAGACTTTGTCACATGATATAGTTTTTGTGGTTTTTTGTTGTTGGTTTGTTTTTTGTTTTGTTTTGTTTTGGGTTTGTTTGTTGTTTTGTTTTTGTTTTGTTTTTGTTGTTTTTTTGGGTGGGAGGAGAGAAGGAGGCGAGTGGGTTTGGTTGGTTGGTTGGTTGTTTTTTTGTATGTAAGAAGTTCCATGTACATGACACAACTATTCTGACACTAAACAGAGACATTTAGACCATCACATATACATGGCTACATAACATTAAAAGACAGACATCATCTGGCTAAAGATAGCTAAAGGGGGTCTACATTTTTGTAAACAAAACTCATTTAAATCTATGCCAAGGTGTGATGGTAGAACGAATCCACTGATATAACATGGTAGTGGTCATTCCATTTTTGGCTACTCCTAGTAAATAGCTATGGCGATTTGCGTTCACTAACTTTCACAGCCATTCCCTGTGAAATGAATTTTTAAAACTTCTAAATAAAGAATTTTCTCTGAAAATTTCAAAGGAATGACATTTTTGTGTTATGATGCACCAATTTATTTCATCATGTGACTGTCACACTGACATATATAAATATAAAGTACCATTTTGTTTTACTTTTCTCTCTGTTTGTGATGCACCAATTTATTTCATCATGTGACTGTCACACTGACATATATAAATATAAAGTACCATTTTCTTTTACTTTTCTCTCTGTTTGTGATGTGAAAAACAAAATTAATGACTTTGACATACTTCAACCAATCTAGAGTGAAACATGGACACAGCACTCAATCCATATCTAGATTGAAACATGGACACACTCTCAATCCATCTAGAGTGAAACATGGACACAGCACTCCATCCACATCTAGAGTGAAACATGGACACAGCACTCCATCCACATCTAGAGTGAAACATGGTCACAGCACTCAATCCATCTAGAGTGAAACATGGACACAGCACTCAATCCATCTAGAGTGAAACATGGATACAACACTCAATCCATCTAGAGTGAAACATGGATACAGCACTCAATCCATCTAGAATCTAGAGTGAAACATGAATACAGCACTCAATCCATGTCTAGATTGAAACATGGACACACTCTCAATCCATCTAGAGTGAAACATGGACACAGCACTCAATCCACATCTAGAGTGAAACATGGACAAAGCACTCAATCCATCTAGAGTGAAACATGGATACAACACTCAATCCATCTAGAGTGAAACATGGATGCAGCACTCAATCCATCTAGAGTGAAACATGGACACATCACTCAACCAATCTAGAGTGAAACATGGACACATCACTCAACCAATATAGAGTGAAACATGGACACAGCACTAAACCAATCTAGAGTGAAACATGGACACATCACTCAACCAATATAGAGTGAAACATGGACACATCACTCAACCATCAAGTCAAAGAAAGTTTTTTCAAGTGCATTTTAAAGCTTTCTTGGACGAAATGCTGGCCATGATTCACCATGTAAATTATGTGTCATAAGTTTTTATATCTGACTTTAAATTTTAATCAATCTGAATCTGAGTATGAAATGACATAACTTTTGGGAAAAAAAGTGGAAATAGTGTTCTTATTCAATTCATTATGATGTATGTATTTCCTGTCTCTCACACACCCCCTCCCCACCCCAACTTGATAGAGATGTACAAAATTATTTATCTGTATTGCTCCAATCATACACATAAAGAACCAAACATTTGTGAAAATAATTTAAAATCGATGAAGGAATATGCAAAGGAATGGAAGTTTAAAGGGTAGCACATTTTTACAAACAAGCTGAACACGTGCACGTATTATATGCAACAGGTAACACAAAATGTTACCGGTAAAGACGTACAGATAAACACCATAGGATATAATATGGTAAGTCTTTATTGTCCTTGAAGACATAATGTTTTGGCATTACATTTTCATTATAGTCGGTACACATAATATTATCAATACTGCATTTTTAACAACACCTTCACGCACACAATGACAAGTTATTACGAGTAAGATATTATCTTTACCAATATTATCTATTATACATGCATGCATACACAACACTTATACTGATATAGGAAACAGAAAATAAGAAACGGTGTGTAGAAAACCATTCCTTGTATAATTCTGACAAAGTCATGTCCAAAATAAGATTCATAAGTAAGCTTAGTTACCTCCACATAAAAGATGTACTCAATATTAAATGCATACGATCATAACATACCTCCAAACTATTGACAGTAATAATTATGCTATTGATCTAAACACAGATCCATTTGCTGTTTTCATTTCAAAGGGCCTATCATGCCTCTAGTTGGCAACATAGTTTTGGTGCAAAAGCATCAAACAGATGGGTGGTTTTGCATAATAGGCCCTTTCAAAAATGTTAAAATGTCTCTCATCTTTTTTCAAGATTTCAGCCATCTGCTTTGTTATTTCTGTCCAAGCTATTAAGACAATTTTTTTCATTATTAGCCCTTTTAAATGAAAACGACATTTTTCCATTTTGTAAAAAATTGCATCACTTCAGCCCTCAGTGACAAATAAAAATGGGGGGAAAAAAAGGATAAATGGCAATGGATTGAAATTTACATAGAATAGTAAAATAGCATCAAAGTTGTTGACATTTGACATTGTTCATTTGAGGAAATAAAAGGAATCACCATCATCATTTACACCTTCTTGTCATTTTTATATAAAACTCCTTATCTGTGGTATTTGAAAATGTGTACCTGTAGATTACATTGTCATTGCGGTTTTTTGCGGTAATTTGCAGACAGTCGTAAATTTGCTGCCGCGAAAAACGCAATGAATGATTATAGATGTAAGTACAATGTGCTTCTTTGTCATTAAAATTAAAATGTCATTGTTGAATTTGATTGCTCGTTTGTCACCTTAGCAAAATCAATTACAGTCGACGTCACCTAAGTAAAACTTGCTTATGTAGATCTTCTTTTAGGAAAATAGTTTTCTAGAACCTGTCCTTCGTCTACAGTTTTATTGTAAAAAACAAACTCATAAATAGATGTTGACTTAAGCATCAAAACAGAAAAGTAGATCTCACTTTCTCGTCCAAAATCGTCTCTCTGTTCTACTTTTCTGACTGTTAAGTTGAATATTTGAATATATACTGGGAATAAAACGAGCATCACAATCTATTTCGTTTTATTTTGACAAGAACTTGAATCTTGAAAGCTATGACAAAAATCGGCAATTTTTTTGTTTCACTCCCAGTTGTGAGTTTAACAAATGTAATATCTTGGAAACTGATAGACCTTTTTACATGACAATCTACACATGGCTTCATTTTGGGTTAAACTGTTTGTTAGTACCTAGTGTTAGCCACGAAAATGACCACTGGCTGAAAAAAAAAGGCTTTAAAAAAACATATCGGCTGATGTTACTGCATGTGTCACAAAGGTAGGCAATTTTCATCAAGCACCATGAAAAGTAAAGGAGTTTTTTGAGAAAAATTCTGTTTTAGTTTTAATGTGAACTGAACTATGCATTAGAAACTCTTGTTTTAAGTCTTTATTCGGTATTAACAATCAACATCAATTGAGGTTATATCGTTTCAAAAAATGTTGATGGTCTGGTGTGTCATTTCATAACTTCAGCGAGAGCTGTAGTTTACAAATGTTTACAACTTTGTTTCAATGACTGGTTTATACTTTCAGTGATTGTATGATGGAGTTTAAAATGTGGAATATTGGCCTAGGCACAACACGCTTCAAAAACATATGGCTGCATCAACATATTTAACCAGATTCGCAAAATAAACAGATGTAGGAGGAACCAGAGGCCGGAAGACAGGCCAAGCAAAGTAGCGACAAACAATATGTTACCACATTTCTCCATTCCTTGCCCAAAATGCCAAGCTATTATTGTAGACAGTCAACATCAAAAGCATACCTGTAGCCTATTTTCCGGACTTTCTCAGACCTTTAAAAGAGAGGTTTGATGTATGGAAGATGGTGTTAAGATCATGGGACAAACTTTTTTCATGGATGTGTTGCATGACTTGAACACTGGACTTTTTCAGTCTTGGAAAGACCAATGCGACGCATGCTGTGCCTATGAGGCGGGGAACCTACAGGACACAGACTGGACTTTACATTGACACAGAAAGGAGACAGCACAAAAAGAGAAAGAATACGACAAGAAGGCAGCATTGGATGGACATGGAAAGATCAAAGTCATCACCATGGATCTTCAACGTGTCTTGTTGTCTCCTAGCTTGAAATCTTCTCCATTATATTACACAAAAAAATAATTGTGCAAAACTTTAGAGTGTATGATTTAAAACCCAAGAAAAATGATTGTTTTGTCTGGAAAATGATATCAACCATGACACATACATTACATGTTCAGAGGTTGTACACATCAAAATAAAAACTGTGGAATGAGTATTGCGCTCCGCCATTTTGCACAAAAGTACAAGAGAATTATGATACAAAAATATCTGGGAAAGGGCCATGCCCAAATGGAGGTGGATAGCTCGACTGAAAAAGAGGAACAAATACGTTCCATCTGATTACGTTAACGCCATCAGAGCAGCTATACAAAACCCATCTCCATACAAGGTTAAATATTCAGACTACACCCTGTTCATGGATTTTGCCAAATTTGGGAACCTGAAATCAATCAGACCCGGACGCTCATCAGGCGATCCTACAGTCACCTCCCTTTGGGCATTGATGTATTTACCTGATGGAAGCATCCAGTATAAGCTTAAAATCACTGATCCATGGAATACACTTCCGGACAAAAGAGGAAATTCCTTTCCATCACTTGAAGAAATCCCCTCCCAGCTGTATGATGGAAGCTAAAGATCCCTAAAACTAAGTACGACTACCTACAACAGCTAAAATTAGTCATCCCATCGGATTTCCATTCATTTTATGACAACCTGAATTAATAATTATCAATATATTATAATGGATGGTGGGGTAACCATGGAACACAGCATCACATATTTATCCACCAACCACAAATTCTGAAAAATTACAGACCTAAGCAAAATTAGGTGAAGAAATACATGAAACTAATCCTTTAAGTTTTTTGAAACCTAAAAAGTAAGTGATAGTATTTTAGTTTCATTTTTATGGCATAGGCCTATCTCTTTGAACAAAAGAAACACAATGTCACCATGATTTGCACACCCTAACACTGAAATGAACCTGGAGTTCATGTTCATCATATAGGCCTGTACAAGTTTGCTTTGCGATTACCATTTGCATGTCATAAGGCCTACTATTATAATAGAAATATGCCTCAATGAAAGAAAAGATTTTCTCTCACTAACAGGAATATAATAAGAATCCTAACCTTTGCGGGAGATCAGAATGCAGGAAGGATATTGTTATCGTCTCTTGGTCGCCGGTCTTTGGCGAGCCCATAGATTAGATCTAATGTCAATGAAGATCTAAAGGATCGAGGACCAATAATAAATCTAAGCCTAGATTAGATCTAGATCTTTGCTATTTCTAGATATGAATATAGATCAAGGCTCTAGATTAGGCAACCCTGATAATGGAGTTCTAGAATCTTGATCTATTATAGGCCTATCTGGATTCTTAACCCAGAACCTATAGAAAATGTAGATCTTTGTATAGATCTCACCATTCAAAGAATTGGCTTTCCAGCATGTAATACTAACAATAATAATAATAATAATAATAATAATAATAATAATAATAATAATAATAATAATAATATAAAGCGCAATTCCATTTTTAAAAAAATCAATGCTCAAAGCGCTTTACAAAGAAGAAGACATATTATAAGAATGCAATTACATGAACACATATTAATAAAAAAATATATACACAGCATAAGTATATTCATAATCAATTGGTAACGAATAATGCATAGCAACTGGGACAAAAAGGACATAATAGTAACAGAGAAGGTACAAGTTATTAATTTTAATAGGATTCACTGAACAGATGGTGTTTCAGCATTAATTTGTTTAAAGCTTTCTATGGTATGATCTTCTCTGATATGTTTTGGCAAGGTGTTCCATACTTTTGGACCGAGATGAAAAAAGAGGCGTCGGCCTGATTTTTTATCATTTCTTTGTGGTACAAGGCTAGTACTAGTAGGGTCAGCATATGACCTTAGATTTTCAGTTGGGACATATGGATGGACTGAGCCTGACACTAACAAATACCGTACGTTGGAGCTAATTCATTGATACATTTATAGCACATAATACATAACCTATAAATTATCAATAGGATGCTTTTTGTTGTTTGATTGCCTTTATGCTCTTGTTCTGATTGATTTTAGTGCATTGGTCTTTGCAACCGAAAGGTCACACAGATCGAATCCCGGTGTGGGCATTGTGATTTACCCCTTGAGCAAAGTTATTATTATTAGCACGAATTGCCTCCGTTTCACGGCACTGTTCTTACGGCTGACGCTCGGTTTTGGTTAAAAGCCAAAAGACAAACTTTCCCTCCAGGGATGAATAGAGTGGTAATGTTTTGCTCCATTGCCAGAATTAAGCATTCTTGTTAGAGCATTTCTATTACCGTTAATATAATCATACCATTTATAATGACAGCATTTAAAATGAGGGTGGGGGTGTTGAAAGGAGGAAGGGATAGGAGTTGTGTACTGCATGGGCAAGAGTCAATAATTTTCACCTTAATTATAATTTAATTTCTAGATCTGATTCAGTAATTAAAAGTCATCATTTCATAAATCCATTCATTTGTCTTCAATCAAGTGATTAGTGTAAGTGTCACTGTTGTTGTTATTGTTGTTCCTTTACCTCCCGTCTTCCGTCTTCCATAAGCCTTTGGTCTCATGATCCACCTGTCTTCTGCTTTTGTTATGTGTTGGAATGCAGCATCTCTTGTCCTTTTATCTTTGTCTTTTTTTCTGTTGCTGTTACTGTTGGTGGCGGTGTTATTGTTGTTGTAACAGTAGTTGCTGTTGTTTATTTCTTGTTTTTCTTCTTTTTCGTCGTTACTTACATGAAATCAGGCCTTCCACTTTAGGTGCGGGAATTCGCATTTTTCGCAAGTGTAAACTTTCTCCGTGGGGGGATCCCCCAAAATCCGCAATTCGACCGAGTTGAATTCACATCGCTGGCTCAAGATTCACCAGTTGCCACTTATGAAACGAGTAGGCTTTCGTAAATGGGAGTAATTTCCCTTGGTTGCTCTTCGAATCTCGGAAATACAATTAGGCTAAGTTTACATCTCTAGGCATGATCACAGACATCTGCCTAGGCATTTTGGCGTCAATTCCAACTGCCATAAGCTACATCGTTGCCATCTTTGTCCAGAGTTTCAAGGCCCTTTTACCTTGTTCTCGACAGTGACTTTTCTGTTTCATCATATACATGCATTTAGATTTTATTGATGGTGTTCGTTGTGAAGACATCTAGTTCTTGATTAGATATAGGCTACGGAGGCCTTGGATATTCTCGTCTTGATTTGGACTAGAATCTAGATTAGATCTAGATCTAGATTCATGGATTCTCTAAGATCTTGATATGATCGTAGATCGACACTGATTCAGATTCATTCGATGTTCTATCCATTTGGGTAGGTCTTCTCAGTTGGTAAAGTGGCTGACTGCCATGCGAGGTGGCCTGAGTTCGATCCCCAGCCAGGCAGTTTTTTTTTTTGGGGCCCCCTGTAGTACAATTCGGGCTCTACCCCTAATTCCCCTATACTCATTCATGGGGACTAACTTTACTTTACTTACTTTACTTGGATTACATCATATTTATGTATGATTCCTGAAGTTGTAGAATATAGGCCCTAAATCAAATTTCAGGCTTCTTTTCAGCAGATAAAGCTGCTGTGAAAGATATTGATGCTGGTATTAAGAATAAATGGTCATGGAAATGGCAGATGAAGTGTCACATTAGCTGACTACCTTGAAAAGATTTGATGTTGCTGGCGTAGCATATTGCAAATGGTGAAATGACAAAGTTTTGTATGGCGGAAATGGGAAAAAACATCTTATCAGCCATTGTTCATCTGATAAACACATCAGTTAACCTTACGAGCTACAAATTACCAGCTTGGGTAGGACGGTCATCATGTAAATCCACATCTACACCTCCATCCTCACAATTAAAGGTCTTTCCAATTTTTAACACATCTCTCTCAAATAAAAAGGAAGGTTCTGGAAGCTCTGCAAGTCCCAGCCTCCGGTTGATTCAATTCCTGCTGATCCGCATATTCCTATATCAGACAATAAACACAAAAGCTATGATTCGAAGTTTCATTGCTGAAATTCATTGCCTCTGTCACTTTCCGCCCCTCTGACTAATTGAATCCAAGAAGCCTCAAGAGACTCGAAATCCCTTAATATCCAAGACAACATCATCTTGCAAAATGAACTATGGCTTGGCTGCTACATTTGGTTTTGAAATTGTTGCCAAACAGAAAGTTTCACCATTCTCATTAAACATTGATGAGGCTACCAATGACCATGGCAATTGTTGCCCAACAGAGAGTTTCACCATTCTTATTAAACATTGATGAGACTACCAATGACCATGGCAATTGTTGCCCAACAGAGAGTTTCACCATTCTCATTAAACATTGATGAGGCTACCAATGACCATGGCAATTGTTGCCCAACAGAGAGTTTCACCA
>JAOYNN010469720.1:0-14898 GCA_025770095.1 Goniobranchus kuniei
AATAGTCAATGCGAAAACAGAGATTCCATAATGGAATTTAAGACGAAAAGCAAGAATTTCTACAAATTAAAAGTAAGGAAGAAGAGCTCAGTTCAAACCTGTCTAGTGCCTCTGAGCACTTTGCTTTTAATTTAACTGGGGCTATATCAGTGCAGCGTCATATTTTGTTTAAAGCAGTTGTGTTTGATTGTCTTCTTATGACGGCTTATCCCAAGTAGGAGTCATGTCATCAAGTCATCTGTTCTACATGCTAAGCATAAAATGATATCTTTTGGCAAAGGTTATATTATGCCTGGTGTCTTTTTATCCTAACACAATCAGCTGATAGACTCAGAGATTTGTAATAGTAGAGAAGGAAAAAGTTGTAGGAATTAATTTTGCCATGGCAATGGCTTTTCTGCCTACTCTTTTAAGATTCCAACAGCCAAGGCTTCTTTTAAAGCACAACTTGTACATATGGGACTGCCAAGTTTGTAGTTATTCTCCAATAGGACTAGATGTTCAGATCCTACCTATATTGGACAAAGGAGGAGAAAATTTTAAATATCACATTTTGTTCTTGCTGGCACCTTTCGGGCATATTTATTGTTGTTTATTTCTGAATACTGGTACTAATATTGTAATAAAATGATCTAAGTATAGAGTAATAATAATAGGAAATCAGCCTCCAGCTACTGAGAAACAGAAATAGCAGTCATATGTCCCTGAAATCTACATATTTATGACTTAAGTGACACACAAGCATTTACTTTAATTGAAATTGCTTACCTTTATAATTTCTCTTAAGTTTAATAAAAAGTTGTAGGTGGTAAGGACATGATTGAACGAGTTGCTGGCTGTAAAAAGTTTTATTAATCTTATTAATAAAAACTTCATGCAGATTGATAATTGTCCACTTCCATGCTTTATTGAAAATGCCCATTCAACCCTTGTTGTCATCTAGTGTTTGATTTAATCATGGCCATTGTCTTAGATTGTTTCTATCTTGTTTTACTTAGAATTTTTAAAAGGTTGGCTTAATGTGATGAAAGAAAAAATCATCCTTATTTCCATTACAGCTGGATCTTTGTCATTGGATGTGTTTCTAACTTAATGGCTCATCTTAATTTCAGCTGGTTTCATGGAAACATCAGTCGTGATGATGCTGAACAGATGCTGTGCGTCTGTAAGGAAGGAAGCTACATTGTTCGCATCAGCTCTGATAGAAAATCATACTCTCTTTCAATTAAGTAAGTATTTCTATTGTTGATCCAGGTTTGTAAAGCTGCTCCTTAGTCACATTTCTTCTTGAACTGCAGTCAGACCTTCAAGTGATGAAAATTAATTTACGGTATATCTAGTTGTTAAGCTTAATTCAGGTAGAGTGAATGAGAAAATAATTGCCACATTTTCTACAAGAGGTTGGAAGCTGGAGACAGTATGACTAGTGTAATGGACAAGTAGAGTGGGAATATAATTTGGAATACATGTAAATTTGAAGTAAAAGCATCAGAAACAGCACCACTTGTCAGAATACCATTTGGAGTTGCAAATGCGTAATATTGAATTATATTTTCTGTTTACATGTGATACTTTGATCAATTTTGCATCATCTGGCAGCATACAACTGGTCATTGTTGTAACTCTTTTTGTGTAGGTAGACCATTCAGAAAATTTAAATTGTTGTCGTCTGGTGTTTGATTTAATTATGGCCATTGTCTTAGATTTTTCCTTATATAAATGATCAGTCCTATAAAAAGTACCTTGAAATGGAAAAGACTAGTCATTTTTTCAACATCTATTGGTTTCCTCTTGAGTTTTTGACTGCATGTTATTCAGGTCACATATGATCTGAAAGATCTTGGAAAATTGTTTTATTTTTGTTCCACTCTTCAATCAAAACACGCTCAAGTTCAATGGTAGTTTTGATGATTCATCGAGGAGCTCATCTTCCCAGTCTTGTCAAGTCCAATAAATGCAATATGGAGCCCATTCCAATTTCTTCAATCTTTGGTACTGGGTAATGATACATTTTTAAACACAAAACGTCATTTTGTTAAGCTTGCCTCATGCAGGTGCTGTGGAATATTTGTTGGGTAAACTGTTTCATGAGATCCTCGAGTCCCTTCTGCTGTTTGCCTTATATCGTAAAAATGCTTCTGGAAGTATTGTCATGGAATATAACAATGTTGATTAGATTAGTAACTCTTGACGAAATGCGACTTGAACAATTTTGAACACTTCTGCTATTTGTTTTTTTTATGTCAAACCAGGTTTCAACAGTATGATAGCCTATTGACAATTCTCTGATGTAAGCATTGTTGCCACTTTTCAGCTGTTTTGTGGATTTCCGTCCACAATTCTGTCCCTAAAGCGTCCGCTAACGTTGTTGTCTGGCCATAGCTGAATACTCTCTAACCGCTCGTTTCCTCTGATCCCGGTAGATCATGTTGTTAACAAAGTAGCGGTAGTGATCAACATGGGTGTTCAACACTCTGTTCGTGTTAAATTTAATATTTCTGGTCCAAATCAATCACAGGCCTTAGCCTATCATACTCACCTCGCTGGCTGTGCTTATTTCCTTTTTATCAGAGATCAGCCACCGAGATTATTTTTCTAGACCTAGATCTATTTTGAGAGATATATCCAAATCTAGATGTCTAGATCTCTAGGTCTATCTAGATCTATCCATCCCAAATCAAAAAGTTTAGAATACAGCCTCAGGCCTGTTAAATGGTCTGTCAAGTTGTTATTGAAAGAGGAAGAAACTTGAGGGAAATTGATTCTGTTGTAAATTACTGATGAAACTGGACTTGGATGGAAAAAAAAACGTTGATGGAGTACGGTTTCAAAATTCCTCCGGAAAATAAATAAGCTAACATGGACCATAGTGAATAGGCTATTATTTACATATGATCAGATCAGCTAGATCAGATCCTTTATGTTTAACATCAACCCTTTTCCTATAGACGCCTTACTGGACACAATAGATTGTGGGGATGGGGTTGGGGGCCACCCCCAACTATGTTTGTGAGGCCTACGTTGAGGGAGTGACCGCTAATTTTCCTCCTTTTTTGAAATTTCTGGGTGGCAACTATATGTAAGCCGTGAGATATTGATTTGTGAAAAATAATGTCCTCAAACTCTGTTTTCTTTCACAGAGGATGTGTAACAATTGTTGTGCCAATTTGGATAACTATTTTAGCTTTAATTGTAGCAAAGTGAAAAAAATCTCCTCTTTTGCCCCCTGCTTCAGGTGAAACATGACCAGTTCACAAATCAAATGCTTCCAGTTAGTCTTTATCTTTATGTCCACTAACAGTGGTGGACACAACAGCAAGAAACTGTAACACTTAAAAGCATGCCTATAGTACATTTCTAAAGCTTGCCTGTATAGTTTCAACTGTTCTAAAATTAAAACCATATAGAATTGTACAAGTTGTCTTCGGTCATGAAAATTATGTTTCAGTGAGTTGTCTTTATTTTGAATTCTCCATTTCAAAATACAATTTCAGGGTTATGAGGTATTTGTGGCACAGATATGACATATTTTTGTTTTAGACTGTATCCCTGAAAAAGGTGAAATACAACAATCAGTCATACTATTACTTTCACTTATTTAGATTTAAACAGAAAACATTGCTTGTGCCCATGAGTTCATATAAAACAGCCAACCAAAATGTATTTCTCACTCTCCTGTTCGTCCTTCTACTCTATCTTTGTATAGCTCCATGTTGTTGGTCTATGGAAAGATCATGAAAAATGCAAAATATGTCCTAAGTTGATGGCATGCCTCTTGTTGTCATCAAGCCATTTAACAAAATGTGAAGATATGTTTTCCTGAATTATCTTATGCATCTAAGAGATCCAATATGGGATTAGAATAGGCCCAGTGTCAGATCTCCCCATGCATTTCATATAGGGCCACTAAGGGTTGAGTGAGAGCTTGCCTCATCTCTCCCTCTCTTCCATCAGAATCTTCTTTGTCTCCTCAGACAGATGAGGATCTTCCTGGGAGGGGGAAGGAAGCATTTTCTGGCTGCCATTCCTATGCATATGTATTGCATGACCTAAAAAAATACTAATGGGGCCACTTTCTACATAGATGGTCTTTATGCTTTTGTTTACAAAGAGCTGTAGAAAATCCTGGGTGAATAAAGCTGTGCACAACCTGAGCTTGATGGCCATTGTTGATTGGTTGATTTTGGAGAGATGGAATTTTTTTTTTGTCTGTCAGTCATCCTTCCATTTAGTTGCCTTTTACTATTACATGCATTGTCTTTACTATTTATTTTTAGTGCTCATCTTCTCCTTCTTATAACCATTTCCTGCTACTTCTGTTCTTTATTATTTTTATCTAAACTTTAGTCTTTTGCCATGGGTGGTGAATTGACCTTATAGAGACTAATAAGACAGAGGTGCCAATTTTCAGGATTTATCAGGAAATTCGGATTTTTAAAAATGTCCAGATGTTAATTTACTTCAAATTTTAGGCATGGGACCTTGTTTTACTGTATAAATTAATCAAGCAATTCAAAATTTAAGGATTTTATGGTGGGCATGGTTGGCATCTCTGAATAAGAGCCCTTAAACTGAAACGAAATAAATGAGCATTGGGATTCGAGTTTCATGTAATTCTTTATAATTGAATAATTTCATATGTTAGAGAACCATGACTGTAGTTGATTTTGCATTCATATTGAATTTGCATTTGTGAAAATTTTACTTTCTGTGTCTCTTTACAGAAGTGCCAAGCAATATATTCATGTCCAAATTGAGCAGGTTGTCCAGCCCGACGGAAGCCTCCGATATATCTTAGGAAAGAACAGCAAAGAATTTTGTACCATTCCAGAAATGATAGATCACTACACCCACCACCGAGTTCCCCTTAAAGGTGCAGAGCACATCACACTCCTGCATCCAGTGGAGTGTAAATGGTCACAACAGTCATACACTTAATCTTTTTTTATTTTGGTTTCCAATGTTTTGTCAGTCTTAAGACTGATGCCATGACACAACACTTAATGCTATCTCATCTTTGAGTGCCACATCCCATTCAGCACATGACTTAAATCATATCCATAATTATTTTTTTAAAGAGCAAACCAGTATAGATCAAATATGCTGAGATGAGCGTTAAAATTTTGCACTGTCTATAACAATGTTACAGGCAGTATTTGAAACTTTTTCATGGGTTTTTTTATATCTTGCCGCTCTTCCTTTATGAAGCCATCAGTGCCCTCTTGTTTTACAGCACATCCTATCATTTCATTGTTTTCATCCTGTACCAAAGTATGTACGTTGCAAATAGAATCAATAGCACAATTTCCACTTCGGCTGCACCTGCAAAGGTACCATCTATTGATATTATGATTCTGTTATTATTTGTTGGATTTTTTTTTATTATTCATACTCATTATGTCCATCATTTTACTGCTCCACACATTTTTATCAAGCAAGTGTGCATGTATAGTACCTTTAAATTCTTCTTGACAGATACCAATTTCACATGACGTGGGAAAATTGTTCTTGACTTTAGCGAATGCTTCAAATCTTTGGATGTCTGTGTACAGAAAAACTTTGAATATCTCAGTACTGAAAAACATCTGATAGGTTTAATTTGCTTCATGTTGTTTTGTGTCCATCTGCCTCTCATGTTGCCTTCTTTTCTTGTTATTACCAAAGCTCAATGAAAATTCCATTAAGAGATATTTTATTTTGAAAACATATCTGGATAGGATCTTATTTTCCTCTCTGACCTCATAAGTATGCATTAAAAGTCGGCGGTTCATTGATGTTTATTCCCTATTTTGTTAAAGTTTGGGCCAAACAAATAATACAAATCAGTCCTGTACTGACATTCTGCCTTCACTTGACTCTGTAATCAGAGAAAAAGAAAAACAGAAGCCCTTCTTTCTGAAAAGACAGCCTTCAGTGAACAGTTATCAGGGGTCATAGCACAGGATCTTTCCAACCCCTGGAATTTATCAATGTCTCTGTCTTAAGCATATCAGATAATAAAGTATAAGTTAAAATCTTGTAAGTAGGGCCTACATCTATCCTATACCAAACAATATAATATTAAGTCAAAACACACAATAAATTATTTATGATAAGCACTAGAACAGGAACATCGGGGTAAAAAACTATCTTAAGAAATGGGTGAAACTATAATTTGCAGATTAAATCAACAGCCATAACCATGAAGCTGATATTAGATTTATTTGGAGTTTGACATCATGGTATTAAATTCCAATCCAAATGAATTGACACAAATAAAACTAAATAGGCCTATATACAGATACATACACAAGTGTTATGTACAGGAATGGTGCACACAAATGGCCACTACTACTACCCTGATAGGGAAGAAGTGTAAGTCCCTTTTAATCTTTTCAACTGGCCAACTGTGAGGGCATTCACACATTTAAAGTGGCTTCTTCTCTCTGCTTAATAACCAACAAACTTTCCCAAACTTTACTCCCAAGAGAAGAAAATTGATCTGTTTTTATTTTTTCTTGTGCAGAGCACTACTGTGTGAAATTGTCAGAAGGCCCCAGCATGCTTTGAGCAATTCAGCTGTACAGAATTTGTTGCCCTCTAACATCTTCCCCACCTCTTACCAAAAATAATCTACTCTGGTATAGTCAGAGGTGTTAATACCAGAGCACTGAAAAAGGTTGGTGAGTTCCTCCAACCCATCTTCAGTAGATACTGCATTAGGAATTAGAACTGGAAATCTATCAATGTGGTATCTAATGTCATTCACTGAAGTTGTCATACAGTTTTTTGGGGTTGGACACAGCCAGTTTTGGCAAAACTTGCTCTGTCAGAGGAGGTTTCCTTAGCAAGTAAGTTACTACAGCCACATAGAATTTCTTCACTTTGAGTAGAAAGACCTTAGACTGGCCTCAGACAAACCATTTTTGGCCATATTGTCAATAAAATTTTGGCACTCCTCACCTATCAAGAGTTCTTGGTCAATTTTATGATTGCACAGTCACTTATAATATTAGCCACCTGCAGTGTATCTGACTGATAGGAAGTCAAGAAAGTCTCCAAAGGTTTGATTGAAAAATTTAAAAACATAGAATATAGCTCTGTGGACCTGGACTGCAGGGCTTCTCTTGTTTTTGTCACCTTGTTCATCGCATGGGAGCTTATATCCTTCCTGGACTCTTCAGATTAAAAAAAAACAACTTTCAAAGGATCCCAATTTTCAAGTAATCTGTCCATACACCTCCCACTACTTACCCATTGTGTTGCACCATGTTTAAGCATTTTCAGCTGATCAGTACCATAGACTACCTGACACTGGTGGACATGATGTTCTCTGAGAGCACTTCTATTAAAATAATTTTTAAAATATCAATCAGAAAGTCGTTGATGCTGACTGGCAATATACTTGCCCCCTTCTCCACAGCTATGTGGATAAGGTGAAGGGAATATTCAGCCAGGATGATGTTAGGATTTTTCTGCAGGTATAGACCACAAACACCACCTTAAGAACCAGTCATTACATTTGCATTTTCACAGCCAATTACAAAGCAATTTCTGCATGGAATTGAGTGGATAGAAAAAAAGCTTGTCAATGAGATTGAATATATTCTCACCTAATGCATACCCCTCTCACTGTGGCACACTCACAATTTCACTATGAACACCTCTGTCAGTCACTGTTCTCACAACCAATGGGAATAGTTTATTACTGCCCATGTCAGTGGCCCATCTGTGCTGACTGTGAACCCATTGTTCCTCATCCGTTCTATTAAATTTTCCGTTGAAATAGAGGTCGTTTCAGTAATCAGTGCGGTTTTCTTAGAGCAGCCACAACATAAGTCTTTCGTAACTGTGGAGTCTGAGCACATCTTTTTGATCATAACTGAAAGTTCGTCAGCTACAGAGATAGATAATTTGTTTCTGGTGATAAATTTTGCCATGAGTGTTTCTGCTTTGATGACAGATAAAGAGTGGTTATCTGGAGGAGCCGACATAGTTTTGAACATACTCACAATGCTGTGCGCAATTTTCGATTCATCTAACCGTGTATACTTGGCAGATTCTACATGTCTCCTACAGTCAAAATTTCCAGCATGAGAAATAGAGAAGTCCGAAGAACACGCAGTACAGAACACATGGCCATTGCTTACACATGACTTAATAAGACAAGGCCACTTTTCACAATATTCAGTCTTTAAAATTTGAGTTAGTTTTCTGCTTTTTCTTAGGGGGCTCATACTCAGACATGATTTAAAATATGAAGTGGTTAGATTCTCTAGGTAGATTTAGATCTAAAAGATCTCCAGTATAGGTTTATTCATTTTTAACATTTTTCTTTCTCTAGATCTAGAGTAGATCTAGGCTTATACCACAACAAAAGAAAGCACGACACAAGTAAATCCATCTTATCAACTCAATGACAAAGTCTAGGCTTAGTTAAAGACAGCTCAGATTGCATTTAGAGAGAAACTCAAGCTAGAGTGTAGATCTAGATTCTATAGGTTTTAACTCACAACCATCGTGATATCCACAATGAAATCCACAATCCAGGAAAATTTGAACGAAATGTCCAAAGTATAATTTAAAACACAAAAAATCCCAATGAAAACTGAAGTGGAAAGGAAACTTGAACGAAGTATACTGAGTCTGGCCATGCCGATTGATGAACAATGAATTTCAGAATGTGTGGGCTAGGCTTAAATAAAGATGAGACAAAGACACTAAGGTATCGGCGTGAGCTACTATGGCCAATCCGGGCATTACAATAGTCAACTACCTATAAAAAGGTTATGAGTACAAAGGAATATAGTGAGTGTAATTCAAAAAGGAAACCAGAAATAGTAGTACTTACACTGGTACCGATTCTGCATGAAAGGGATTGGTCCAGAACTAAACTGAGAATTTGGAAAAGGCCTAGCTCCCGGCATTGCGGATTCTCGTGGGAATGCGTAATATGTACGTGAAAATGCATTGGCGTGTAACACAGGCTAAAATTTATTTCAAAAAACATAATTTTATGCCAATGCATAATACTATGCAGGTCTGTCTTATTTAACAATTTGGATGGCACTTATCATGCTTACATTTAGGCTGGCAGTTTTTTTGGATATAATCCTGGACGTTCTTGAAAAACTGCTCTCCACCTGTGCACCATTAAAACTTGTTATGAGGGACTTTGCTGTTTTACAGTGTTGGGTATTTTGTGTTGACCTCTTCTGTAGCCCACATGCATCAACTCTATCAGAGTCAGAGAAGCTTGGCAAAGATGCATCATTAGCATAGGCTAATACCTCCTTGCTGTACAGTATTATTTGCTCTTCTCTCCGTGGATGATGGCACATGGAGCCTAACTTTTCAAGGTGGTCCATCACCACTGTGTGACAAGTAAAGGCAGGTCTAAAGCTGATAGAGATTCTAATGTCTTGTTGACTTTCAATGTTTTACATACATATATCAGTCTAAAAAGGCATCTTGTAAGAGGATGCATGGGTCAGAGTGGGCTCCTTCAGAGTTTGGGTTATGGGGCACTTAATGTGACTCTGAGGGTTGTGGTTTGAGGAATTGTTGTAGGAACAACAAAGCTTCGAGAAGCAATTGAGATTTGGTTTCACTAGTAGCGTCATGAACATGTTGATGACATTTAATTAATTGCCATTTTTGACATGGTGATGCTTAATGCATCGAGCTTTGCATTAACCTCATGCAAAGTATCAAAATAAAGGATTGAGGTTTGTTGGACTTGATTCAGATGTGTGAGGATTAGTTTCATGTGGTTCCGGTGAGTGCAGTTGGTAGCACGGCTCCTCTGAGATAGATTTGGGCTCCAAACTCATTTGTGGAGGTGTGGACGCTTCATCTCCACGGGTTGTCTTGGATGGGATGGGATCTTCTGTCTCGGGGTTGCAATGCGTTTTGATCCTAAAAATTATTTTGGTGGGCAAGAAACTTTCTTGGTCCAATAGATCAACCTTGAGGATATTCTCTCTTCTCTTTTCTGGCTTCACAAAACAGTGAAAAACCTCTGGCAATCGCAGACATTTTGCTGCTACTCATGCAGCTTGTGTATTTGAGGTTGTTTGATCTGCAAAACTCCTTCATCAATGCCAATACTATACAGATGTGTAGAGCTCAAGTTGCAGAATGGTCTTATCTGAAAACTCGAAAAGCTTGATGAGGATCCTTGTTTTTCTCTCCTTGTCCTCCACTGTCATTTTCCTCCCAGCCAAAGAGTCTATGATTTCATGTAACTCCTTCTTTCCTCACAACACATTTTCCTTGATTAAAATGTCCCTTACAGAATCAAAATTTATCTTTCTGTCTGTTTGTGTCAAAATAGAGAAATGAAAAATCTTGAGAGCATCTAACATAATTTGAGTCTTGGCAGATTGGTCATAACTTTATAGCCATCTGGTACCAGAGCACATCTGAGGCTTAATAAAAGGAATATTTATAATGCTACATTTGTCCTTGAGCTTTGTCTTGTATTCACTACACCACTTGAAATCATGTATAACTCGCTAAACAAGCTTTCCAGATATCTTTCAAACGGTTTACAAAATTGCTTGATTGCATTATTTATAATATTATGGTCTCATGAAGCTCCATCAATGTCAAGTAAATGTAGTACCTTCTTTTGTAGAATTTGAGCACACTATTGTTGGTCCCTCTCATCACAGCACACGAGTCAAAAAGAATTGATATCAAATTACACCATGAAAGTTTCTACTCTTTAAAAGTACCTGAGATGACATCATAGATGGTCTGAGGGTCAGTCCTCATAATTCACAGATGCAATGTGGTGCACCTGTATTTCATTGGATTTATACAGTGTGACAAGATTTGTTAGTCCTTTTTCGTTGTTGCTGCTGATTGCCTCATCAATGTTGAGGGGAAATGGCCCTGACTGAAGGACCTTCAGGGGTTATCTCATGACTGTCTTTGCAAATCCATATTTCAATTTATATGCTGCTGAGCATGCATTCAACTGGACCTGCTAAAGCTTTAAGGTCTCTACTGCAAGCTTTTGCTTCATTCATAAGCACTGGTGCAAATGTCAGAGGCATTGTATGTTCAGCCATTGCACTTAATACCGTTTTCTCCTTAAAAGATGCAAAGTCTGAAACAGGGATGCTAGGTTTGGGTTTGGATGAATTACTGAAGTGGCAATGAAATTGTCAGGTTTATCTGTTTCAGTAATATCACTAGAACTGGTAGTTATCTTAGAGAATAATGGGAACAGTTCACCTTTTTTTGATGGAAAGCTGCCTAAGGCATAGTTGACTCCTTTATATTCAAGAATTTTAGTGTGAGCTTTTGTGAGTATGTGGTCCTTGAGTGCCCCCTTCCTTCCCTCTACCACCATAACTAATAATCACATTGCACAGGGTGCACAGGGTGCACAGGGCTTTACCAAGCTTATTAATCTTCTTAATGCTGTCATTTATAGTAATGCCTTTCACCACTACTTGCTCTGATAACACTTGAAGTTAAACTCATTCTTTACATCATTGGCTATGTCCTTGATTAAAGGTTTCTTCTGCTTTTTTAGTTGGTGAAGAGCTTGATCGTTTGAAGTTTTATCTAGATCTACTAGAAAGAAGAAAAAATGTCAAAGCAGGGAAGACGGGATCATTTCAAGTACCATAACCCCATACACTGAAAGGTAACATGGGTTTTTGCTGAAGAAAAAAAGAAAAAATGTTTACTATCTTATGTAATCTAGACTTTGATATAGATATATTATATATATTTGACTATGTAAAAGAAGAGGTCTAAGTTCTAAAGATCTATGCGTTGATATTGTAGCAAGATATCAATAGACTACTGTGATTTAGATAGATTGATATAGGCTCTCGATCTAGTCCAGATCCAAATAATTCTTATACAATAGACCTACGTCTAGGTCTAGATTCTTAACCATGGCAGTGGCAATCTTACTCTAGATTTTATTAAATCCAGATCCAGATCTAGATTTCTACATCTATCGTTACTAGCTCTAGATCTAGATTACGTTTGATTTTAACAATGAACAAAACACATTTATAGATCTGCAAAAAGATTACCACGTAATAGGCATGACCTCACGCTGTTTTGATCAACTGTTCAGATTGAAACTAAAAGTAGTCTAACTACCAGCTCATGCTCATTAGTTAACACTAAAACGATGGATCACATTGTGATGGAACAAAATTTTGCAGAATGAACTATGCTTCGCGGAATGTGGATGCTTTCTGCTTTGCGCGCAACACTCTTGTAATTACGTATTTCAAAGTGGTTCCGCAGAGTGGGCCTAGTGCTGCCTCGTGATTATGGAACAGCTCCCTCCCCCAGGAAATCTCTGAGTAACCGCAGAATTCCACATACCCGCTGAATACTATGACCCATGAATAATGTGCACATATTCACTTCCTTTCGAATTAGACAATTCATTTAAAGTTTTATAGAACCATCAAAGCTTTAAACAAATCTGCACTGATGTACAATGAGTAGGATTCATCTTAGGATGGTGAAATATGAGACCTTGTCTAGGTGTGGCTAATTTTTGTATTTCTTAGTTTGCATAAGAACCATAGGTGACAAAAAGTTTTAATCATTGATTACACCCAAAATATCTCATTGAATTATATATGTCAATGCTCATGAATTAGTCCAGTCTTGATAATGTCAAGAGCTCATCAACTCATTTCTGTATATACGTACAAAGCCTTCTATGGTGCACAGGACTTAACAGCTGTCAAAAATATCACTGAAGGAATTATTATAATTAGCTGTATAAAATTTTTGTTGTTGTTTTTTCATTTGAAATGCTATTCAATTTTTTTGTGAGTGTATTTGTTTGACCTTTACATTCATGTGTATGTGTCAGTGTGGTGTGTGAGTGTTTGAATATTACTTGGCAAGTATGGGTCAATGAGCAATTTCAAAAATGAATTCATAATTTCATGTGAAATTAAATTAATATTAATAGGTCATACTTATGAAGGGTTTGACCGCAAAATGCAATATATCCATTTTTAGCATTTTGAGAAAAAAGTATTTTTTCTATAATACAAAAGCTAATCAGGTTGTCATTTACTTTTAAAGCTTATAATATATTTAAGATAAAATCCATCACCATGTATATATATACATAACTGAGCAAAAATCATTGTTCATAATTTTGATGTCGGTCTTTAAAAACTGAATCTTATTTTGCAAAATGCGATAAATCCGTAGAATTTCTTCACAAAACTTCAATATTCAATCACAGCATTATTATAGACTGGATTCTGAATTGATTTTAAAGTAATAATCTAGATCTAGATCTAATCGAGATCTAGATCTAGTTCTTAATTTTACCTTGAGTTAGGTCTGCCGCTTTTACGAAAACGCTTCCCATTGTGTAAACATTGTATTGACAGCCTTTTTTTTCTATCCCAGAGTACCTTGCTTTTTTAATTGAATCGCTTCCAGGAATATTGGCCTTGGGTTTTCTAATTCTTTCTTTAGAAGGAGTTGCTTATTCAAAAAAGTCGTCAAAATCATTAACTATTCTTGGTATTGGCACAGCCATCTTGAAACCAATAGCGACGGTATGAGCACGCTTGTCTGTGAAGGGGATTCCCTTCGGATTTGTCACGTTTTGTAAACAAAGCACTGCAGCGTTTACCGCGTTTTGACAAAAATGCTAAAGTTTTGATACCCTTATTTGTTGGATGCATTTTGCATACAAAATTTGAAAAATCATATTAAGATCACTTGATAGAACTATGATATACGCTTATCAGATATTTTAAAAATGGCGTTTATCGCGTTTTCGTCAAACCCTTCATATATAATAATAATAATAATATAATTAACTTCTAGAGTGCCTAATTTCCACTTAGAGTGCTCACTGGCGCTTTACAAAATTTAGTTCATATACATAAAACAAAAACATCTAAGCACATAGTAACAGTAACATCTATGACATTTGCATAGACAATGCCATTTACTCTGAAACTCAAACTCAAATATTACATAAAATCTCTCAAAATCAAGATTCACACAATCCATACGCCTTGCAGAAAAGTTCCGTCTTCAATCTGTTTCTGAAAATATTTATGTTAGCACTGTCTCTAGTTCTTTTACTAATAGAGTTCCATATACTTTTTCATGAAACAGTGTTTCTAATCGGTTCCCTCATTAGATTAGAGGAAGAAGATCGAAGAGTGCGAGAGGATTGATATCTAATTATAAGCTCCTGAAGATAGGGAGGTCCCTTCCATAATTATTTTAATTTGTCAAGTTTTGGGGTAGCAACTGCAATCATCCTTTTTATTTCTGCTTGAATATGTGCACCAAAATATTCAACATGATTTTCAATTTTTATTAATTCACCATTGATTTATATTTTGTTCATCCCTACGTTAGCATTGTTCAAGACATTTGTTTTCTTGATATTCACTAACAAGCGTTTCTCTTTGCAACGTTCCTTTGTTGCATTTATGAGATTTTTTTTAGTCCTCTTTTGTCGTTAATAACAGTTGTCATCTGCATATCGTAGGGATTCCAATTTAATGTCCATGTATACTAATTTAATCAATCTTACATTTCATATGTCTTTATACACTTATCTCATTTTGTTCGCTGTAAAATCGTCTTAAATTACAATTTGTTAGATATAATCAAAATTGGGTCAGCATAGCTAGCACAAACAATCAATCTTCAAACTTTGCTTCTATAATTTCGGGTAATGATTTGTGGTATCGATAATATTATTATGTTGCATTCATTCTGATCTTCCGATCAATCAGTTTTCTATTCCAATGTGTTTTGATGTGTGTGTGTTGTATCATGTGTGTGCATACGGGCAGTAATTTAGTATTTTTCAGAGAGAGAGAGAGAGAGAGAGAGAGAGAGAGAGAGAGAGAGAGAGAGAGAGAGAGAGAGAGAGAGAGA
>JAOYNN010471937.1:0-14895 GCA_025770095.1 Goniobranchus kuniei
ATTCCTATGTTTCTATTTGTCAGTATTGATTTCATTTTTTGGAATGTATCTTTGGCCATGGCTAATCTCTTTCTTATCTCACCTATGCATTTACCATCTGATGTTATTAAGTAGCCAGAATATTTGAATTTATTTGGAAGATATAATGTGAAAACCATCAAAAGAGAAGACATTCAGCCATTGTTCATGAGAAACAGCAAGATTAACGTTGAAAACAAATTAGAGACAATACCGTAAGACAGGAATGTCAGTTATTATTCATTAAAAACAATTAATTCATCAATTAACACCCCCGGAAAGAAAAGATAGGTTAATGTCTTTGAAAAATAAAATGTAGACAATATTGTAAGAATCATCTGTAAGCCATAGTTTACTAGAAACAGCAAATTTCACTCCTTCGGAAAGAAAAGAGAAAGGCTAATACATTTAGGAAATAGAATAGAGAGAATATAGCAAGATGCAAGTTCAGTTATTATTTATTGAACAATAAAAGTTAAACCCTTCGGAAAGACAAGACAGATGAGTGCCTTTGAATAATAAACTAGATATAATATCGTAAGTTTGGACTGTCAGTCATTGTTTGTGAGAAACAGCAAAGTTGACACTTTCGGAATGAACAGTAAGGCTAATGTCATTGGAAAGTAAAATAGACGCATTATCGTAAGACGCAACCGTCAGAAATGTGTTCATCAGAAATAGCTAGGTTAACCACTTCGGTAAGAAAAGTAAGGTTAATTTTTTTTTTTTGAACAATAAATAATCGAAACATCGTAAGATGTGATTGTCAGTCATTATTTTATTTGAAACAGCAAGATTGATAAACTCTTCCGAAAGAAAAGAGTAAAAAAAGGCTTCGGAAAATGAAATACAGGGGATATCGTACGATGTTTCCATCAGACATTGATACTTTAGAAACAGCAAGGTTAACCCCTTTTAGGTTAGGAGGGAAACGTAGTGTGCTTGGGATCTGAAATAGAAACAACATTGTAAGAAGCTAGTGTCAGTCATTATTTATGAGAAGCTGCAAGACTAACCACATCGGAAAGTAAAGAAAGCTCAATATCTTTGGGAAATAAAATAGAAACATTTTAAGAAGCTTGTGTCAGTCATTATTTATGAGAAGCTGCAAGACTAACCACATTGGAACGTAAAGAAAGCTTAATACCTTTGGGAAATAAAATAGAGACAACATTGTAGGAAACTATTGTCAATAATTGTTTATTAGAATCAGCAAGGTTAATACCTTCAGAAAGAAGAGAAAGCTAAATGTCTCCTTAAAAAAGCATAGAGTTGAAATTGTGATACGCGACTGTCAGTCATTGGTCAGGAGAAACAGCAAAGTTAGCCCCTTAGGAAAAAAAAAAGAAAAGGTGATGTTCAAAGAAAATAAATGAGTGATAATAATATCTTAACACGCGAATGTCAGTCATTGTTCATTAGAAACAGCAAGATTATAGCCTTTAAAAATGAAATACTGACAATATCGCAAGACGCAACTGTGAGTCAATGTTTTTACGAAACAGCAAGGTTAAAACCTTTGGAAAGAAGAGAGTAAAATTAATGTCTTTTGAAAATAAAATAGAGACAGTCAGTCATTGTGTATTAGAAACATCCAGGTGTAAAATAAAATAGAGACAATATCGTAAAATGCAACTGCCAGGCACTGCTTATTAGAAACAGCAGGGTTAATCCTTTCGTAGCGAAAAGGGTAAGGCTATGTCTTTGGAAATTAACATGACTCTCATTCATTGTTTATTCGAAACAGCAAGGTTAACTCATTCTAAAGAAAATAGAAGATGTATGTCTCTAAAAATAAAAGTAAAAACGGAAGAAGGACCTGTCAATTATTGTTCATTAGAGACAGCAAGGTTAACCTCTAAGGAAAGAAAAAACAAAACTAAAATACAGACAATATTGCTAGATGCAACTACCAGTCATTGTTTATCAGAAACAGCAAAGGTCTTACCTTCAGAAAGAAAAGAGTAAGGCTGATGTTTTTGGGAAAATGAAATAGAGACAATATCGTAATACAGAAATGTCAGTGATTATTTATACGAGACAAAAAGATTACCCCTTCGGAAATTAAATAAAGGTTAATATCCTTGGAGAGCAAAATAGAGACAATATCGTAGTACGTGACTGTCAGTCATTGTTTACTACAAAAAGCCAGGTTACCCGCTGCGGAAAAAAAATAAAAGTTATTGTCAGAGGACAACAAAATAGAGACAATAACGTAGTACGCAACTGTCAGATATTGTTTATCTTTGAATCTGCAACGTTTACCGTTTCGGAAATAAAAGAAAGGTAAATGTCTTTAAAAACAAAATAGAGGCATCATTATAAGATGCAAAAATGAGTCATTGTTTTTTAGAAACCGCAAAGGTAACGCCGCTGGAAAGAAAAGAGTAAAATTAATGACTTTGGAAACGTGTGACGCCACTGTCATTCATTGATTTTTAGAAACAGCAAGGTTAACCCCTTTGGAACCAAAAGAAAGGTTAATGCCTGTGGAAAATAAAATAAATCAGTCATTGTTTATTAGAAACAGCAAGGTTAACCGCTTTGGAATGTAAAGAAAGCTTGATATTTTTGGGAGATAAAAAAGAGACAACATTGTGGGAAGCTGCTGTCAGTCATTGTTTATTAGAAACAGCAAGGTTAATCCCTTCGGAAAGTAAAGAAAGCATAATGTCTTTGGGAAATGAAATAAAGACAGTATTGTGAGAAGCAACTGTCAGTCAGTCATTACTTATCAGATTCAGCAACTTTAACCCCTTTCGAAAAGAAAAAAGTAAAATTAATGTCTTTGAAAAATAAAATAGCGGCAGTATCATTGGACGTGACTGTCAGCCATTGTTTTGTAGAAAATGCAAGGTTAACCCGATGAAAGAGCAGATGAAGGTTAATACCTATGGAAAATAGAATACAGACATTATCGTAAGACAGACTGTCAGTCATTGTTTTCTAGAAACTCCAAGGTTTATCATTTTGGAAGGAAAAAGTTAAAATTAACCAGCTTGGGAAAGAAAATACAGGCAATACGGTAAGACACGACTGTTAGTCATTGCTTTTTGAAACAGTGCAAGGTTAACGCCTCTTGAAAAAATGTCCTTCGAAGATAAAAAAAAAGAGACTGTCAGTCATTGTGTATTAGAAATATCATTGTGGACAATAGAATACATGTTCAGATACTTCTTAGTTTTAACTTTTTTTGTATGACCTATACCTCTTCGTCTTCTCTTTTCACGTCAAAATATTTAATCTTGCTCTTTCTATTAATAATCAATATTGTTTTGTTTTGTTTTTACTGGTTTTTTTATATTGTTTTTGCTTTTGCTTTTGCTTTTTGTTTTTGTTTTATTTTTGTTAATATTGCTCTTTTTACTAGCTAAATTTTGTCTACAGATATTTTGCTCAATTTTTCATTCTAAACACGGGCAGATTTCTGTCTTTTCTTTCCTAAGATGGTTAAACTTGCTGGTCTCCATAAGGGTAAATCTTACTTTTTCTACTCGTAAAAAACGTTGTATCTTTAAACATTTTCTACATTTCTACTCTCATTAGAGACGAACACTTCTCCCTATTGTCTTTCTTCAGGGGTTAATATTTCGGTTTTCACTTTACCTTGACTGAAAATCCCGACTCCACATATTGTCGATAATTAATCTTACTCTCATGTATGACCCAATCATCTAAGTCTGTTCTTTGTTATTAGGTTAACCTTGCTGTTATCTTCCAGTATGGGTTAAACCGAACTGCTAATTACCAGCAACTAGCAATGAAAATGCTGTCTCCAGATATTTTTCTGAATTTGTCATTCTGAATAATGTAGCCCATGTAACTCTGATTTTACTTTCCTTTGGAATTAGCCTTTCTGCCTTGTAGTGAAGAACATTAAATGTTCAGATTTTTATCTAATTCTTTTTTTATCATTTTATATTACTACCCATACAACCCCGAAATCTCTTTTCTAAGGATTTTTAACTTTGTTTTTTTTTCTATTAATAATTAAATATTGTCTTCTTCAGGTATTTCCTTGTTAATTGATATTGTGTATTATCTGTACATATCAGTCTTTTCTTCTCTTGGTGTTTCTACTAAACTAAGATTGACAGTCACGTCTTAAGATATTGTCTATGTCTTACTTTCATAACAACGCATGAATCTAAGTTTATCTTACCTTTAATGGGTTAGCCTTATTCTTTTCTGTCTAAGGGCTTTAACCTTGCTGTTCTTACTAGCTATGAGAATTTAATGTTTTATCCGATGTATGACCCATCCATTTCGGTATTTCTAGTTGCTAATGGATTAACCTTGTTGTTTCTAATAAACAATGACTGATAGTCGCGTCTTACGATATTGTGTCTTATTTTCCGAAGACATTTATCTTACTCTTTTCTTCCCGAAGAAGTAAACATTCCTAGAAATAAAAACCTGTTTGTAGACAATTTGTTTGAATTTGTCCTTATAAATGCAATACTGTGTATATTTTACTTTACTGCCGGGTTAACCTTGCTGTTTTACCTACAAAAAAAGACAGAAAAGTAGAAGATCCAACCTGTACCGCCCTTGACCGAGGATTTCAACATCTTGACAAACCTGGTGCATGTACGAGTGCTAACGATGAACTTTAGCTACACTTACTTCTCAAGCTTCTTCTTGATTTTGAAGTGAGCTTTTGATCCCAATTACTTAATATTCAGTTATTATTATTCCGTGATGTAGTATTGTGAAAAGAATAATGAAAAGGTACCTTTCTCGGTCGATCAAGGCTATCGTATTGTGTGTTCGGATTAAGAGATGTAGGGTTAGCTTGAAAGCCTCAAAAATTTCTGATCTACTACCATTAACGATTATCTTACAGTTCCCTGTTGGCTCAGTATTTATAACTAGTTGCTTTAAATAACTCCGTATTTACTTTTACTTATTCTGCCATTTTGCAGGGATACATAAATGCTTCTATAATATTGAGCTGGTGATGATTTATCGATGACTAAAAAATCATAAGGTTCTTCCCAACATATTTCTCATACATGTAGTTTAAATTCACTGACATTTATATTTCCGAGAATGATCACGATATACATGGTCTATTAGTTCTAATTGTTTTCCTAGATAGGCGAAAATAGTTTGGTGAAAGATTAAAGTCTGTCAACGTTGCAATGTCTACCCTTAGTATAATATTATTCTCATTTATTTTGTTTTGTTCTCAGTTACGACATCGGATATCAAAAGGTTCTTATCATTTGCATTAAGTAAGATGGTGAAGAATATTTTGGTCAGTCTCGAAATAGTCAGATGTAATTGGATTCTCACATGAACATCTATCACTTAAAGAATGTATTTATTCAAATGGGGAAACATTATCATTTATTTTGTTACGTCCACTCTGTTGCTATAAAGGTTATAATATCCTTATCTAACAAACACTCAAATAAACACATACACAAGTGAATAATCAAATACACAAATCAACAACCAACCAAAGAAACAAGTAAATAGATGAATAGATAGACAGATATAGAGAGACATAGTCTGAACTATAGACGGGGAGATAGATTGACAAACAAATATCCTAGATAGATCGATACACTCTCTACTTATCCATGAAATGTCACAAGCGCTTGCACACAATGTATCGATCTATTTCCCTACTGTAGGGAAGGGTAAAAGTAGGTGGTGGTGCAGAGTTAGAATTAAAATCTTAGTGTCATTAACAGGGTGTTAACCCATTAGTTATACAAGAGTTGATAAAATTGGAATTTAACTGTGATTTTTAAGTTGTTGACTCACATTGGCACACTAAATAAGGATCTGGAGTTGGTTTTGATGTTGATCAAAATGTGTAATGTCGGTGATGCTGCACCCTCTGATGGTGCATTAGCAGTATAATATGGAGCCATTGGTTTTATTTTAGTATGGAAAATGGTAATTTGAACACTGCATTCATAATAACGAACTGTCTGAAAACAATACGATCAACCTTTTAGCAGATTCAACAGCACCATAAGCCTTGCCACCACCTCCACAACCACCACCGCCACTGCCTCCACCATCAATAATACCGCCTCCTCCGCCACATATCTTCAAAAACATAAAAAATACACAACACAACATTAATAACAACATCATCATCCTCATCAAAACCAACAGCAACAACAGTACAACCAGCAACGCCAATAGAAGCAGCAGCAGCAACAACAACAACGACGACGAAGACGCCGCCGACAACAACAACAACAACAACAACAACAACAACAACAACAACAACAGCAGGGCTGTTTTCAAACTGGATTGAATTTTTTTCTGAAATAACACAAGTAATTCTGAAAATCAGATGCGGCAAATTTTATGGCCTTGTGTGGGAATCTGTAAAGCATCTGTTATGAAGCCCACAGTTGCGCTTGCTACACGAAAAGTGCCCACCACCATCTCCTTTGTCTGACTGTAGGCTACATAAAGGATTGTATTATCTACAAGCATTTCAATGACATCTCCGTCAAACAAGAGTTCAAATATTTCAGTCAGTGACATATCTTCGAGGAGAGCTGGCTGGGCAGTAGGTGTCTTCCATTGCGGAAGCTTATTAGTATTAGGTGCATCAGCCTTTGTTTACCCTTTGTTTATGACAGGCGAAAAAGTGTTAAGATTTTAATTGCTATCCTATCCTTTCATCTGTGCCATCTTGGTGATTTACGATCACTTCTCCTTCAGCTGTCAGTTGCCGTGGAGTCAGATTATCAAAAGTTCCACCTTCGTCTTCATCACCACTACTGTATTCATCTGAAATAGTTACATCACCAGGTTGGCACACAGAACATCATCTTCAGTAAAGGACTCCGATTCTAGCATCAGTATATCCTCATGAGCAGTACATTTGTGTCTAGATGACCTGCGGAAAAAAAACGTTCAGCTGATGATAAGGATAACGACGAAGTCGACGATGATGATGATGATATTATTAAGGATGATGATGATAATGATGGTTGTGATGCTGTTGTTGCTGATGTTGCTGTTGATGATGATGATGATAGTGATGATGATAATGAGCAGGAGGAGGAGGGGGAGGAAGAAGAACAGCAGAAAAATACACTTAAAAGCAATGTAAAACAATACTAAGGCTTATCATACTGTTATTTTAAAGTGATGCCTAATGGCGCCATTTACAGCTAGTGCATCCTCAGAGGTTGCACACATATTTGCATTTTTAAAAAGTTCAAAGGAAATTTCACATCTAAACTAACTAAACTTTTGTAGGTTTTAAGGAAATTCTTATAAAGGCGGACACATAGGTAAAGTAAATTTAAATGCATTAATATGGTCACATAGTTACCTTGAACATGAAGTTTTGTCAGAAATCTTTTTTTTTTTCATCAACACAGCTTGCAAACAAGATGGCCGACGGCGGGAAAAGGGCAATAGGCCTATCACTAAATAAATTGGCTGGCCCAGTAAAAGAAATGGATGTTTGTGACAGACATCACAGTAAAAACAAAACGAATAAGTCCATGCAACATGAAACAAAGGCGATTTAACTAGCAGTTAATGGGTTTGTCAAAGCTGTCGGTGAGCTGAAACCTGCCTGTTCATCTCTGTGTTTTGGATTTATAGCCTTTTTCATTCGCTCCAAGAGGATTCTGTTGAAAACCTCTCCCGGTATGGAAAGAAGAATGGTTCCTTCGTAGTTGTTACAATAAGAGATCACCTTACTTCGGCAGCTTCAGAAGGTGTCCCTCTTTCCAGTCATACGGAAATATACCCTCAGTCCATATCTGTGTAAAAAGTGGCTGAAGAATGTCAGCTGTTAGGCAAGCATCTACTTAATACTTCGGGTGGGATTTGATCAGGACCAGTTGTTTTACCCTGTTTTAGCTTGTTTAATGGCTTCTATCTCCTGTTTCGCAGGCGCATAAAAGAAGATTGGCATTTCATTCCTTGCTGTCAAGATGCCTGGCGGATTGCTTGGGGATGGTCTGTTTAGGAGACTATTGAAACGTTCCACCCACCGTCTTGATTGCGCTTTCTTTCCAAAAATGTTTTTACCATCCTGATTTAATGCAGCTGGTTTCCCATATTTTCTAGCAAGAATCATTATAGTATGGTAAAGGATTCTCATGTGGCCCCCTGCCACTGCTTCCTCTGTTTTCTTTGCCAGTCCCCATATACATTCTTTCTTGTCCTGTTTGAGAGATCTCAATCATCTCTTTAACAGCCTTCATATATAATTCTTGTGCATCTGATCTTAGTTCCCGGGTACGACAAGCGCTTACCTGTGCTTTCATTTCTCTTCTCTCCTTGGTCAATGCCAATGATTCTTGACTAATCCATTCTTTGTGCTCTCGTTTCTTTTGCCCAAGAACTCCTTAACATTAGGAAGTAAATACCTCTTTGACTTTTGCCCAGAGTGTCTCCGCATCTACATCCTCTGCCACATCGGCAAGAGGTGAAACCTGTTCCTTAACTGTAGATGAAACTCATCTTTCTTACCCTCCCCAAGGATGCTTACTTAGTTCTTCTTCCGAATGGTTTCTGTGCTGGTTTTATGCTTCCGTAGACGTAGTTTGAGTTTTGCCACGAGTAAATGGTGGTCAGATCTCACATCTGTAACATCATCCAGTGAGCAATCGAAGCACCTGCAGATGCAGAAATGATCAATCTGATTTTCTGTCGTTCCATGTGGTGAAACCCACCTAGCCTTGTGGATCCTTATGTGGTGGGAAAAACAGAACCTCACATGACAAAGTTGTTGAAGGCACACATATTCGCATGTTCTAATGTTGGCCGTTCTAATACTCTCAAGCAATTTTTTACGATTGTTGTTGTCCTGATGTCAGTTTTGTAGTTTTCAATTATTTCCTTCAATGACGACTTTCTGTACTCTTTTCTATCCAAAACTTTCATCGGAACTTTTATCGAATGTCTTTGACAATATAGCAGGATACAATCTACTTTGTCACCTTCGTTCAGGCTATCAACTATTTCTTTTAGAGATATGATATTAATAAGATAAGATTAGAAATACTCTCATTTTCAAAAGGGAGTATTGTTTTGTTTACATCGGTGACATTACACAAACACATACACTGAGACATTAAGTTAAATAAAGCTCCCAGAATGACAGTACGCCACTCAAACCACAAACTCTAAACATAACAAACATGACCAAAAGCACCACCAGCACATATGAAGCTAAAAAGGATTGATGGATTAATTCGCTTCGCAAGATCTATTCTTCTGAATCCATTTTTGCAAGTGCAGAGGACGTTGTTAATCTCCAAGTGGGTAATGATATGGCTATAGAGAATATTTTACAGTATTTTACAACAGAAAATATGAAACGGATATCGGCCTGTAATACTGCATGCCTTGTTTTTAATTCCCTTTTTATACAATGGAGTGACCAAACCTCTTTCCATTTATCTGGGATGTATCCTTGTTTAATGGAAGTAGTAGAGATTATCGTAAGTATTGGTACTATCTCTGGTGCTAATTCTTTCAGTAATTTACCGCGGATTTTAACAGGCCCTGTTGCTTGATGGAAATTGATGTTTCTAAGCAGGTTAAATACAATTCTTTCATCTATTACTATGTCAAAGGGGGATATGAATTTATGTCAGAAGAAGGGCAAATCTGTGATTTGTGTTTTGAAGACGATATTGTGCTTGTGGATACTACTTCTCACCAACTGCAGAAAAACACAGTTGAACTGCATCCAACTGCTGAAAGAATTGGATTGAGATTTAACAATAAAAAATGCGAAGTGATGTGCGCAGTGATGGATGAATAGTAGGACCATACCGTGCACCCCTGCAACCCCCACGGCGGAGGTGGGGGGGGGGGCGGTCCGAAGGGGACCCCTCCAGTCGAAGCATAAGGTGCCCAAAGGAAATGTTAGAATCATTAACTTTTTGTTTTGCTCACATTTATCCGCTTCAACTGTCCTTAAAAATATTGCAGGGGCCTATCAATCTGATTCAAAGGCAGGTAGAAGGACGTATAGGCTACAATGCAATTTTATTCAAACTACAAGTGCGTCTAGGTCATTATGTATTTTATGTCACGTTAAAGCCCACATCTAGATTATATGAATACCTGCATGAAATTTATCTCGCCAATTTGAAAGTTCCTGGCTCTTTGTTGTTACTATTTCCTCGACATTACCTTTAAACATTTAGGTAATCATCATCCCTGCCCACCCCTCCCGCCCCCATCTCTCGTGTTTGTGTTTTCCTTTTGATGTAGTTGAGTTTTTTGTGTTGGGCGGCTTATGACCCGTCTGCTGAAGAATCATCTGACTTTTGCGCCAGGTCTGCTTGGTATATTACCGCTGTGAAATGTTTCCAATTTTGTTTGTTTTATGTCATATCGCGTAGATTTTATAGGTCATTTTGTGTGTTAATGCGTTCTTTGATCCTTTTGAGGAGTTGTTAGGATAGTTGTTCTTGGTCTACTGCGCCGTTTTCTTGCCTGCTCACTAAAATGACCCATCATTGCTTTGTTGCTTGGTGCATTTTATCAAAACCCAAAATGTGTCCAAAAGTTGCCAACTGTGTAAGTTCATTTATGAACATGTGTACGAAAGTTTATTTATCTTCTCATAGTCATTTGTTTGGTACTACATGTAATACTGTGGAAGGATGATGGATGTCACGGACAATTCTCAGTTGTCTGCGATGGAAGATGTCAAATCTGCATTTTTTTTCTTATGAAAGATTTGGTCTGTCATCTTTGTACGTCATTTACAGTTCAGAATTGTGTATCCAGACAAAGTCCGTGTCATCGGCGCATGCAAGTTTATTCGGAAAGACGGATTGTATTCGCTGTCTTATTACTCGTAAGATGCTTCAAGTACATTGTAAGCAGTACGTGGCCGAAGCTGCCCCGTAATAGGAACCCGAGATTTGTGCAAATGGCGATGCTGATTTTGAGTTTTGTATGTTCACATCAAATTTAGTGTTACAGAGTAAGAAACGAATGATACGATGTTCGTTTTCATTAACTGTATTTTACAGAATATGATGAACCTTGATTCTGCAAATCTTATCAAAAATGCTTGAATGTCCATTCCCGTTATATTTCAGGCTCGTCTGCCAAGGCTTTCTTTATAAGCATTTTCGACCTTCACCAAAGCACTACAGCAAGTTCTGACTTAGGTCCAAAGAGCAATGTGGTTCTCTTCAATAATATGTTAAAAAGTTTTATTGGCCTTAGGTTTGGCAACAGGACTTTAGCTTTTCCAGTTTTTAGTAATGCTATCAATAGGCTTCTGTTGATGCATAAATTCATGTACCTTGCAAATTATGTTGTTAAATGCTCAAGCCATGGTCTCTGCCAGTAACCGTGATCCATACTTGAGTAATTCTCCGGGGTTTCACCTTCACCACAGGCCTTATTGTTCACCAATTTATGACGTCAATTTCTTTTTGTTCTGCCTATTGGGTTGCTTATTCAAATTCAGTTTCAACAACATCTTGAAACAAAACTACAACGTTTGAGAAAACAAACACGACAAAACCAACAGACCAACATGTAAATTCTTATAAAAAGTACGGGTTGATCATAAAGTCCCTTTACACCTTTAAAATAACGTAGCAATGGAAATATAAAAGAAAACGGGTTAAAATTTGGACTCACGAATGTCAGGCCATTAAAGTTTTGTTTACTATTGCTGAAAGAAAAAACAGTTGACGAACGGAAATAATAAGGGAGATTTCACTAACCTGGCCTTTTTTTTATTTTATAGTAAATTTCGATGTGATCACCATTTCTGACATAAAGAAAATCAAGGCGGATGTCAATTTCCAGCCACTTGTTGCAACATATTCTCATCTATGCTTGCTATGGAGTCGGAGATCCTTTGATTGAGATCTTCAATATCTCACACACGTGTCTTGTAGACAATGTCTTTTACATAACCCCAGAGAAAGCAGTCCATTGGAGTAATGTCTGGAGAACGAGCGGGCCAAGAGATAGGACCATCTCTTCCTATCTATCTGCAAGGAAAAGTCTCATCTAAAAATTCACGAACATGCATTCCCCAGTGGGAAGGAGCACCATCTTGTTGTAAGATTATATTTGGCGGATGCTCTTAAAGCTGAGGGGCAACATATTCGGTTAGAAGATCAAGGTAGGTGTTTGCTATAATGGATTTTTCAGCAAAGAAAAAAGGTCCAATCACTTGGTTTCTCATGAGGCCACACTGAACAATCCCTTTTAGACTGTTGCGTTCAAGTTCTCTTGACATGTGTGAATTTTCCGATGCCCAGATTCTTACATTTTGTTTATTGATTTTCCCTGACACATGAAATGTTGCTTCGTTAGTGAAGCAAATTCGGTCAAAAAAGTTATCTTCAGCTATTCTGACGAGCATGTCAAAGGCAAAGGTTTTTCGTCTGGGCTTGTCGTTTGGTTCAATTTTCTGTAAAAGCTGAACTTTTTAAGCCCTCATTTGCAAGTGCTTGTAAAGAATTTATGAACAGTTGTATAGGGCACTTGTAAATGTCCTGAAGCCGTGCGGATGGACTTGGTGGGAGAGTGTGCATACGCTTCTCTAATGGAGTTCACAGTTTCGTCTGCTACTTTAGGCCTTTCCTATCTTTGTTTCTCTAAAACCATGCCATTCTCCAGAAACCGATCATGCCAAGCTTTCAACGATGGGCGGGAAGATGGAGCTTTGCCATATCTTATCCGGTAATTTCGTTATGTTTGATTTGGTAATTTTGTTTCGATTAACCACTTAACACACTGTACTTTTTCTTCAACGATCGCCATTTTGACCATATTTTGTTTTTAGAAAAAAAAAGTGTGGGTTTGAGGATATTTGTGTAAGCACAAATATGACATCATCAAAAACTTTATTTGTCACTTAGTGTGTATGACAATTTTCAGAGCAATTGAGTATCACACAATCATGTAATAAGCTTCCAAAGTTGTAAAGGGACTTTATGATCACCCTATGTAATAGCAACACGGGAAGAAACTACTAACGAGACCAACCAATAAAAAACGAGAACACTGCCCCGATTATACAAAAACTATTCGAACGGCAGAAAGTAATAAGAATGAACATAAGCAACTGCCAAACTGAACAAGAGAAGACAAAATGGAAGAGCGAACATAACAAGATCTTACATCAAATAAAAGCACAATCTCTGTAGAATTACATCACAGAGATAGACAATATAGCTGCGGAAATACAGCAAGCATCGGACAGCATGAAGATGTATAAGGCCGTGAAGAATATAAAACAAAACAAAAGACAAAAGCTGGTCATATCAGACAAAGACGACAAGATACTAGGCGGCGATAAGAAGATAATAAAAGTGGTAAAAGAATTCTTTGAGAAAAAAATATGGAAGAGAACAAGAAATAGATCCATTTGATGCAATAAATCCGGAATTAGATGAACCCATCAGTCAGCCTGAGGTGAACAAAGCAATAAAACAGCTGAACAACAATAGAGCAGCTGGATTGGACACCATTAAGGCAGAGGAACTCAAAGCCTCATATGTGTAATGAATTGAGTACCAAAAGGAATCACCTTGACCTGGGCTCCGGAAAACGTGTGCTCCTAAACAAACCAAACAAGAAAAAAAGACCAGTTGAAAACCTTGGGCCAATAGCTCTACTCTCAACTCTTCGAAAACTCCTCAGCATACTTACTTTAAACAGAATAAGACCCAAGATGGAAGAATATCTGTCACCATCACAAAGTGGCTTTCGAAATAAAAGAAGTACAAGCGACATTGTTTGGGCTCACAGATGGTTAAAAGGCAGGACAGGGAAATTAAAAAAAGAACTCACAATTCTGGGGATTGGTATGAGTTCTGCATTCGACACAATATGTCGAACAAAATTGCTAAGAGTGCTGGAAACATTCCTTGAAAAGGACCACATCAAGCTAATTAGATCTCTACTTGCCAACACTTCACTAACATTCTCACCTGGTAAGGAAATGACCATTATAAAAGCAACACTTGGAATACCACAGGGGGATACTTTAAGCCCTCTTCTCTTCACTGCCTATTTAGAAGCAGCTCTGAAAGAACTCCAAGCACATCTGCCAAGCAAGGAAAGGCTAACCCAAGAACTAATGTACACTGATGATGTAGACCCAATTTTCGACACACAAGAGGAGGCACAGAAGTACATCCCAATAATATCAGACACCTTAAATCAGTGGAATCTTAAAGTCAATGATCCAAAAACAGATATAACAATGATAGACAGAAACAGAGAAGGAGTTAGGAAGTTGGGAGGATTAATAAATGAAAACGAAGACATTAAGAGGCAAAACGTTCTCGCATAAAATGCATTTCAGGAATTGAAAAACATATGGAACAGATGAGAAAAGATTAGAGAGCAAAGGGGAATTGCATTATACGACGCACTCATCGTGCCATTTGTATTGTACAATTGCGGAACGTGGGGCCTCACTGGGAAGAACTGTGAAACTTTAGATATAATGCACAGAAAACATTTGAGATACATCATCGGAATTTATTGGCCCGACAAAATAAGCAACAAAGATCTCTATGACTGCTGTAAAGTAAGAACACTTAGTCAGAAAACTAAAGAAGAGAGATGGAAGCTATTTGGCCTCATATTCAGACCAGATAAAGACAGTCCTGCCCAGACAGAAATGTTCGAGTATTTCAAAGAAGGCACAAAGTTTAAGGGAAGAACACCGATGTCACTACCAATGACGCTTAATCAAGACCTCAGGCATTATAAAGAATAAAAAAAAACACAACCCAAAACAAATGATACCAGCAGCGCTAAAATCAATGCAAAACCTCCATGAATTAAAGAAACTAGTGCAAGATAGAGAAACCTGGAAGAGAGTGACTAATGTCATACAAATATTTTAGGAAAAAGAATAGTACCAGTACAGCG
>JAOYNN010473047.1:0-14894 GCA_025770095.1 Goniobranchus kuniei
TTATTATTATTATTATTATTATTATTATTATTATTATTATTATTATTATTATTATTATTATTATTTTTATTATTATTGAGCAGCTTGGAAAGATATTCAGGCGCAGCTCCATTGAGGGACTTGTATACCATCAGTGCTATTTTAAACTCAATACGTTTGCTGATGGGGAGCCAGTGCAATTCTTGAAGCACTGGTGTAACATGTTGTCTCAGATTAGTCCCACTTATGACACGAATTAACGCATTTGAAATTAAGTGCTGCTGGAAAGTACTTAAAACATCATGGACAGAGAACAGGACAAACCGGTCAATATGAGAAGAACTAAATATAACAGAAAACTGGTTAGTAAACATTGGAAAACATCAGAAATTGAAGTATTTTGAGCACATAAAAAGACATAAAGGACTTGGAAAAGCAATTTTGGAGGAAAAATTATGGAAGGAAAGAGATTGAGAAGACAACATCAAAGCAATGGGAGAAGGACATCATGGAAGTCATAAGAATAACAGCATTGGAGGCAGGAAGACTGTTAGGGCATAGAGCTGTGTCCTAGCCAAGATGGGCAGTCTAGCGAGAGATGCTGGCAGTGAGCCACACAGTTGAATTGATGGATGGATTTAAAATGATACCAAGGATATGTGCTTAAGGCCTTCTTATTTGCAATGTAATGTGCTTTTCAAAAATAATTTATCATTGAAATTTCTGACTAATACATTTCCATTTTTTAACCAAATTGTTTCAGGTGCGATCCAAGATTATGTACAGCAATGATCATCCTGACTGGTATCAGGAACTCCGTGTGGGTCTTCAGGTAAGTTGTAAACCTTTTTATTTTATTTATACTGATAAAGATTTTTCATGTGCTCTAAACAATCATAACAGCAAAAGAATGAGCCAAATGTCAAACTGCCCTTTTTCCAATAGGCTGATTGTGGGGTTTGTTTGTGAAATAATTGTGGATATCTGCTTGAAAACAACAATCCTGGCAACTCCTTTTAATTGTTAATTCCTATTTCATGCTTTTTCCTCCTTCTCGTTGAGCCCGGATTTCCCCTTTTATTTTTCTTTCTGTTTTTTTTTCTTTCATGTTTGTTGTTATAAAGTGAGGTAGAAACTGCTGGAGTTATAATTGGAATCTTTGAACACTGAATAAAAAAGCCTGAAAACAACTGCTACATTGGACAGAGTGTGGCATTATGTTCCACAAACATATATCCATTTCCATTTATTCATTTGTAGCCATACTGCATTCCAAGGCTTCTTCTGCTGATGCTTCAGCAGCTCTGTTTATTGTAGTTGTCAGTTCTAGCCATAGCTTTCTGTTCGGTGATCTTATTCAAATCGTTGATTGAATGGTGTCCAAATGGATGGTGGATGAGTGCGAGATCTCTGTTCAGGACGATTGGCAGCGTTGTTACTGTTCACCTTTTGAATTTGGTGCCATATTGAATGAAATATGTTGGTGTTGCTTTACTGGCCGGGATTTGTGTTTCCCTTTTTAGAATGTGATCGAAGAGGTTCCAGTGAGCTGCTAACATTTGCAGAGAAAGAGATTTTTCTTGACATTCTCTATACAATGATCATATTGTGTCAGGGAAAAATGATTTGCAAGTGGTCGTCATTTCTAGATACCGATAGGGTGTTTCCATCTTTGTCATTTGTACCAATTTGCTTTGCTTGGCATTATTTGATTTCACTTTTTTTGTATTTGTTGAAATAGTTCTTTTTGTCTTTCCATGCTTAATCCAATGGGTTGTTTTTTTCAGCATTCTTCGTAGAGCCAATTGTTTTTGATTTTCTTTTCTTTGGATTTCTGGGTCAGATATATTCATTCTTCATATTGCTTTTGCCAGCCTTGCTTTTCTATTTCAGCAGTTCTCAGCACTGATATTAGATGTATTTTTCTTCTTCTTCGACCCAAGTTTTAGTTAGCATCACTTAGCGTAGTTTTCCAGACCAGGATCCTACTGCTTATGAATCAGTCGGTGTGAAGGCTGTTTTCTATTAATTTCTACCCAATAGTGGTACAGCAGTTTTTGGTCCTACCAGTGCCAATTGAGCTGGTTTTTAAAGATGTTAATATTTTGGGCACTTTCTTATTTGCTCAGGGAAGCTATTCCATACTTTCGCAGTGTGTAATGCAAAGGAATGCTTCTTGACGTCTAGTCTTGCTCTCTGTGGATATAGCTTCTTAGATTGGATTCGATCTCTTGAAGTGGGCACTTTATCTTTCCATAACTCAAGAAAGCCTGCAAATATTGATGGTTTGTAAGTTTGTCTGATTGCCTAGTTGTGCATCTGTTTGAATTAATGTGATATTGTTCAAGTAGTGCATCAATGAGTCCACTCCTACACTTGTGAAATGTTGTGACTTTTATATTGCAGCTCTTTTTTTTATTTAATGTGTCCTACCCATTATGGAAGTGTCATCATTAAATATTGTGGCATTCTCGTGGACTTTCTCTAGTTCCTTTGTTACTTCTCCCTTTCAAGGGATAACTCATTGACTTTGGTAAATTTCTTAGACTTAAGCACAAATTTTGATGCTCCCAGTAGTGAATTGTCATTGAAATTACATTAATTTGTTGAGATAAACTGTTGTCCCCAACACTAAAGTAATTTCTTCAGTTTGACTCAGCCTTTAGTTTGGAGATGGAAATGATTTGACAAACAAAGATTCTATTCCCTAAAGTGTGTGTTTTTAGTTTAAATGTTGATTTTGTAAGGCAGAAAATCAAGAAGGTAATCTGATAAACTCTTGGAGTTTCACATCACAAATGAAAATTTTGATTTGTATTTTTGTAAACAATTTATCCAATTTGAATGAATGCTTCATACAATCGATCAAATAAGCTGGACAATAGTATAGTTTTGATTCAACGGCAATACAGTTATATGAAACTTAAATAAATCTATTGTAAAACCAATGCCTATCTCTTCAACTGAGAATATCTTTCTCTCTTGTCTCTGGAATAAAATCATGAAAGAAAATGAGGGAATCAGAGTAAAACACAAATCTATCTAAAAATGAGATTTAAAAAGCAAAATAAAAAACCCCAACAAAATACAAAAACAAGCCAAAAGTTAACATCTATGTCCCTAGCTCAGGAGAGTTTGGGTATAGTAATGCATTTCAGATACAAAAGGAGATGTGGGATAAGCCAAGTTCTCCGCTCTCCATTACAGCAATCCACTCTGTTGATCAAATTAGCATTGAAGAGGGATGATCTAAATGACCATTATGGTGAAGTTATGACATGGAGAATTATATAATCAATTGATCTTAACATTGCTCTGGGAAGGTCTGAGAAGTCTTTGCAATTTGATTTCTGAGGGACTTCCCATTCTGGCATTCAAAATCTTGACACTTGAAGTCTGTTCATCTAAGTTGGCAAGGACATTAAATAGAGCAGAAGCTCATGTGGTGCTGTTAAAAACCAATGACAAACAACAATCATAACTGAAAAAAGCTATAAAGGATCACTTAAATCGTGTAGTGTTTGGATGCTGTTGCTGTATCCTTTATGAAGATACACATATGTATTGCAAGGAAAAAGGAATATAGATTTTATTCCCAGTCAACACAAAGTTATTACTCTTTTACAATGCTTTTTATGATGATTAAGCACGATGTCTGTCCTGCAAAGGTTCATGTGTGACAGATATAAACCATTTACTATTACATGGATTTATTATAGAGAGGGTGTGGCTCTCTTGCCATATATCTGTGACCCTATTTGCATACTGTTCAATTGTAAATGCAATTTATTCAGGATATTTGTAGTACTATAAAATACATGTCACTACTGTGAATCCAAATCCTACCTTTGTTAAGAGCTGAGTGTGTCCCCTCCCCTAAGCATTTGACATTTGACTCATTCATTTATCATATTAAGGGTTTTTCCACTTGTAAAAAGGGACAGCTTTCTAATTTTTGGGGGGGTTTGAGAATTCAAATAAAATCACATCATCAATTTGTATAGCACTGAAAACTATCCACTTGGAGGTGCTCAGTAGTGCTTCACAATGTATTAATAAGTCTCTCAAGTTCCAAAAAGAGCAATTATAAAAAATTTCCTACAGTCAAAATAATTTTTGTATGAAAAGCTCGGTTTTAAAATTAATTTTGAAAGATGAAAAGGATTCTGAGTTCTTTGTTCTAGCTGATAAAGAATTCCAATTTCCAAATTGATAGTCTTAAGTGTACCACAGTAGTTGAATGTTATGGGGGGTGTGATGAGAGGGTTTTTTGGAGGTGGGGAGAGGGAGGTGGAAGCTTGTAAAAGGTACAGAAAAAAATCTCAAAGAAGATCAGATAATATCACGTTCATGATTCTAATTTAAACACTAACTGTAACAAATGTGCATTTTGGCTTAATCCTATTCTTTGCCTTCAATTTTGCATTTTTTATTATAAGGTTTTACTGAATGTACACAGCAATGATATTGATATCTCATCCTTTCCACAGTTTCCTTCAATGTGTGAAAGAATTAAACTTCAAATCAGAGACTGGTATGTCAAATATTTTAATGATTTGAACAAAACATCATCTTTGCTTTGTTATGTCATGTCCTATTGCCACGTATGTTTTTGTTTTCTTTTGATGATTTTTCTTAATTAGGCAACCTTATTACTTGTTAGAATTAGGCAACCTTATTACTTGTTAGAAACTACAGAAATGAGACAAGATGATCTGTAGTGTGTAAAGCATATTGATCTTTCCCAAGAGTATGGTAAAGAGAGGACATTGAAGTTTGGAGCAATCCTTTATCAGCTATAAGATGAAGGGAGTATAAGAAATGTTTTGGCACAATGTTGGAAGTATGCTTCGAAAAATATTAGTTATTTTTACAAGATATTCATGCTATCCTCTCACATTGACCATTGTTTTGTTTTTTTATTGTTTAGTTTGGATTTTTGGTTTTGGTTTTTGTTTTGTTTTTTGTTCTTGGTTTTTTTTCATCAGGGGACAATTTTTTTTCTTTTTAAAAGTTGGTTCGGATTCATTGGAAGATGTAATATTAAAATAAGAACCAAAATGTTTTTTTAATATGAAACGAAATCAGAAGATTCAAGTCAAGTGAATGAAACTTTTAAAAAGTGAAAGCATGATAACACTCCTTAAAATTCATTTTACAAAATGTACAATACACATTTAATTATACAACATGCTGATGTGTCATGCTAATATCAACAATAGTAGTAATTGTAACATATTGATAACATTGATAACGTTAATGATGATAATAGTAATAACAACATTGATAAAAGTATAATATAACAGTGGATAAACTGGAGCCTGTTCTTGTAGCCAGCACAGAATTTGTAGAGCAAAACAATTATTTTAGTATGTAAATACAACTTATTGTTATGTTGCAATCAGTATTTATTGTTTTTAATACAGGAATTCCAAATTCTGAGGATAAAAGGATTTAAAAACTGTGATGTGAAATTTAAATACCCAATAGTGACCTTATCATTACTCTTACATTCCAAAATTGTAATAATAAAGTAAAGAAAAATTACTAGGAGTATCAAAATGCTTGGCAATGAAATTAAAAGTCTAATTGGTGGTGCCATTCACAGTGAGATACAGTATAATGCAGTTGGAGGATGAGCTTGAAATGAAGCTCAGATAGTGAAAAAGGATGATCCTTTTTTTTAAATCGTGTTGTAAAGTCAATATATAACAGATATTTCAAAAGTAGATTTCATTGTTTCTACCCACAAATGTGAACAAGATAGATCCAAAGTCAAAGAAATTTCTTAAAGAATAAAAAACTAAATGAGAACAAACATTGCCAAGGATTAAAACAGTAAAGCCATCATACTTTTCAATCTGTGGCTTGGTATTGAGTTGGAGGAAGAATCCTATATTGAAAGGCTGTGGATTTTTCCATTTTATCGTCAGAATGCCAGTCCAACTTTGTTTTTATCTTGTTCATGATGATCAGGTGTTGGTGTAAACAGTAACTATTGACCCCCAAAAGAGGACACTTTATTTGATAACCAAATTCATTAAATGTCGTGGTAAAAAATTAAAGAAACAATGTCTAGTATTCGAATGTTGTATAAACACACACAAAAAAGCCAAATGAGCATGTGAACATTTACAATAAAGGTCATCAAAAGTTAATTTCCAGTGTTAGGGCTGAAATATTGAAAGGCGTTAAAAGAACTAGTAGTGCAAGAAGGGTAGGAGAATAAGTAATTTGTGATATGAATCGATCTGTAGAATATTTTTGTCCCACCTGAGCATCTGATTTTATTAGGTTTGCTGATGTTATCTCAAATATCAGTGTCATGATGTTTTTCTTGTTATCCACAATTTTTATACTCATGCAATGTACGAAAGCTTTTGTAATAAAATTCATGTTGGCTAAAACAAGGAATTGTCTTTCTCCCTTTTTATTTATACATGTTAGATAAGATGTGTGCAGCTGTGTTTTGTATCGCTGTTTTTTATTTGTCTTCCAAGAAAGTATCTAAGCCCCAAATGTGGGGCTTTGCTTTCTTCGACAGACTTATAATAAAAGCTTCATCACAACAATTTCCTGTGTGTATAAAGAAATAAGGTGGGGCTCATGGAGGCCGTAGGTCTAATAAGAATCTCAATGAAAATGACAGCTCGTGTCAAGTATGAAATGATAATGGCTGTAAACTGTCTTGCAAAAGGAACTGAGGCACTTTTAGTTGAATTTGTTTGTTCAGTAACATAATTATATGCTGAGTAGGCAAATGATCTTTTTTATTCCCAATCATGGATGCTGATTGTGCCTGAGGTCTTCTGCATGAAAAGAGGATTGTTTCATGAATTCCCCATGATTCACTTTTCATGGAAGAAAAAATTCCAAAAATCAAATGGTCTATCTGTTCTCTCCTTAGATTGAGTTTGAAATAAATAAAAAAATGACAGGATGTTCCTTTCTTTCTCTTTCTCTCCCTCATATTGTACATAACGGCTCAATAAGACTGAGTTTTACTGTCACTCCTTGTCATTGTTTTAGCTTACTGTGATTTGGATTTCTCAAGAGTTCACCAGTTTTAAAGGCTGTAGCTAGCATTTATGGTTCAGGTTTTACACCGGATGCTCTTTCTGATGTAGACCTGTGAATGTAGAAATAGAGGGGATGAGTGGTAGAAATTAATTTTGCCTTAGCAGCAGTTTTTTCATCTTTTGTCATTTATGTGTGATAGTGTATGGAGCAAATTATGTTTAAAGATTGTTTTATCTGTCATGGTCCAAGACGTCATGTTTCATCATTACTGATAGGCAGGAGATAATTAATTGATTTTAGCATCCTCATTTCCATGTCCTTCCTCCAGTCCTTTCGACCTTATGCTTTCTTCTGTTCTAAATAATTTCATCATTTAAACAGATGTGCCTTTTTTTTTTTTTTTCAAAAGAAATCATTAGTTTATATAATTTCTTCCTGTCACCTAGACCGATGCTGAAAAGTTGTTTCATGTTGATTTCAATATAATTCTGTCATGAATTTGCTGTCTGGTTCAAAATCTCTTTGATGTCCAAATTTTAATTTTAATTTTAAAGTTTGTGACATAATCAAAGAGGTGGAATTTCTCATAATATTCAAGATGTTTAACCTTTCAAACATGTCAGATTTCATTAACCTTCTCCCCTTGGATAATTAGATGTGTAAATCAGAGCAGTGTTGGCTACTGCTACCTCAGAAGCACAACACACAGATGTTATAATCCTCTACGAGAAGGAGACATAAATCAGAAGATTCAGATTCAGAGATCGCCCAAGATTCACTAATATAGGTGAATATTGGAAATACACATGTCAAAAGAGTTTTTAAAATGTAATGGAGGGGGAGGGCTTTTCTAATTAGCTTTCATCTTGTTGTATTTATTTGTTGCAATGCTTAGTCTCATTCTAATTTCTGTGGTGATTGTTAATATCTATGCTTCTGGATAATTGGATGTCTGTGTATTATCAAATTCTTTGTAGTTGATACAAACACATGCATTTGTCATTATTAGGCATTATTTTCGTCTTCTTGATCAAGAATATTCATAGTGATATTTTTAACATTCTCTTGCCAAAGACTCTTCATATCTCCTCTGGATAATTGATTTGATGGGAAATAATAAAACATATTTTAGGCTTGTTTGTAACTGATATTGAGAACGTGATTAAATTTTGTTTTATGAGGATCTATGAAAGAAAACCCAACAAAAACACATGACTATTGACATTATTCCCTTAATTCATTTGCTTGATTGTTACACCATACATCAGTTCTAGTTTTACCCTTTTGGCTCTGAACACAGTGTTGTGAAGTAATATCCATTTGCTCATTTCAATTACAAATGAAATTAATCTGCTGGTGAGCAACACTATACATGTAGTGTGCTATGTGGCATTTTCTGGCTGGTCTTATTTATTAATCAAGCGTTTAGAAATATATCAATTGTCCCTTTAGGCTTTGAATAAATTTCCTTCCTTGGCTCCTCTGATAATGAATTAACCAGGGTTTTTCAAAGCCATTTTGAATCTGGGTTTCATTTTTGAAGTTTGGTCATGAAGTATTGTCGTTCTTAGTATTTGTTTGAGGTTTCCATAGTATGGAAATGTAATATTATGTAATAATAACATGCTGAGGTGGAAATGCTGTAGGGTTAGAGAGGAGGATCGAAGGGTGGGGGGGGGGATTATTTTGTTGTCATTATGTATCGCTGAGATTGATTTCAAGATAGAGCTCAGATTGTTCTCAAACCCCATTAAATGAGTGTTCCAGATTTTATTGAGGCTCTGAAATAACAACCTGACAGCATAATTCGGGGCAGACTGAGTCTGTTCTCTGTCTTACTTTTAACTAGCCTTTTGTCTTACTTTATCCACTGGTGCTGAGATGACTTTGCAGTTTTAAAGAGCCCTAAAGTACCACTTAAACAAAAATTGTGTTGCTTGACACAGATATGTTCTCTTCACCCATATAGGATATAGTTAGATACCTTTAGATAGAGTTCTCCTGTGCCTTGGCTACCTCCAGGATGTAGTTAGATGCTTTTAGATTGAGTTCTCTTCTGCCTGGGCTACCTCCAGGATATACTTGAATACCTTTAGTTAGAGTTCTTTTCTGCCAGGGCTACCTCCAGGTTGTGGTTAGATCCTTTTTTTTAGGTAGAGTTCTCTTCTGCCTGGGCCACCTCCAGGATATAGTCAGATGCTTTTAAATCGAATTCTCTTTTGCCTGGGCTACCTCCAGGGTGCAGTTACATCCTCTTAGAAAGAGTTCTCGTCTGCCTGATTTTCCTCCAGGATTTAGTCAGATGCTTTAAGATAGAGTTTTCTTCTGCCTGGGCTTCCTCAAGGATGTTGTAGTAAGATGCTTTTAGATAGATTTCTCTTCTTCCTGGGCTTCGTCTAGGTCTCCATGATTTTGTTAGGTGCTGTACGTTAGAGTTCTCTTCTGCCTGGACTACTTCCAGGGTATAGTAAGATGCTTTTAGATAGATTTCTCTTCTTCCTGGACTTCCTCCAGGTCTCCAGGATTTTGTTAGATGCTGTACGTTAGAGTTCTCTTCTGCCTGGACTACTTCCAGGGTATAGTTAGATGCCTTTAGATAGATTTCTTTTCTTCCTGGGCTTCCTCCAGGTCTCCAGGATTTTGTTAGATGCTGTACGTTAGAGTTCTCTTTTGCCTGGACTACTTCCAGGGTATAGTTAGATGCCTTAAGATAGATTTCTCTTCTTCCTGGGCTTCCTCCAGCCCTCCAGGATTTTGTTAGATGCTGTAAGTTAGAGTTTTCTTCTGCCTGGGCTATTTCCAGGGTATAGTTAGATGCTTTTAGATAGATTTCTCTTCTTCCTGGGCTTCCTCCAGGATGTAGTTAGATGGTTTTTGATAAGAGTTCTCTCCTGCCTGGGCTACCTCCAGGATTTTGTTAGATGCTTTAAGATAGAGCTCTCTTCAGCCTGGGCTACCTCCAGGATTTTGTTAGATGCTTTAAGATAGAGTTCTCTTCAGCCTGGGCTACCTCCAGGATATAGTTAGATGATTTTAGATAAAGTTCACCTTTGCCTGGGCTACCTCCAGGATGTAGATAGATGCTTTTAGATAGAACAGTTTTGGTAGATGCTTTTGAGTTCTCTTATGTCTGGGCTACCTCCAGAATGAAGTTAGATGCTTTTAGATAGAGTTCTCTACTGCCTTGGCTACCTCCATTTTATTGGTAGATGCTTTTAGATAGAGTTCTCCTCTGTCTGGGCTACCTCCAGGATATAGTTAGATGCTTTTAGATAAAGTTCTCTTCTGCCTGGAATACCTCCAGGATATAGTTAGATGCTTTTAGATAGAGTTTTGTTCTGCTTGGGCTACCTCATGGTGTTGTCTGTTAGTTCCCTCCAACGATGTTTGTTGCTTGCCATCTTGCATTGTCTGTAAAGGTCCTTGGAGTTGTTCAATTTTAGTACTTGTTGGCAATCTTGCTCAATTCAAATTCTGTCTGATTGCTATAACCATGAATATTCTTAGCCTGCTTCTTATTTCTCCAGATAAGTTCTTAAAGAATTTCATCACTGACAGCTTATAGGGATGTTTCCATCCTGCCTCAAAGAATGAAATATGACCAAATAACCTCCTAATATTTGGGATGTTTTTTTTTAGATAAAGTTAGTTATATTTAGGTTTCATTTGTCTTTTGTGCTTGTACAATGAATTGTTTTTTTTACTGTGGTTAGATGTTTGATATTGGAGACAGTCAGGTGTTTTCTTCATCTGGAAGGTATCAAGCTTTTTCACATCTTTTTTGGGGGTAATATCCACTTGCAGAGCTGTATATTAGTAGTTTTGGTTTAACTTGTGTGTTCTAGAACTTAAGCCACACATTCATCATGTCTGTGTTTAGCCATATCCATAGAGTCTTGATCTTGTGTTGAGCACAATTTGACAATTGTTATCTTCCCACTTTTCATAATGCCCAAGTAAGAAACCGACTTTTTAAATTTTTTCCCATGGTTGTATGATCACTTTTGGATATTTCAAACTCTGTCTTGCTGGTTTCGATTTTCAAATTAAATTTGCCAAGGCATTGTTCTATTTCCTCTATGTCTTTGATCCTCCTCTGTTGAGATAAAGACCACATTGTCAGCACATGTAAGCTTGTATGATGGATTGTTGTTTGTTTGTCGGTGATATTTCTCAATGCATGCTCCAGATATAGTTAAGTAAAAAGGGCTAGGCTTAAGCTGTCCCTTCATGGTGTTTATTTACATGAGACAGAGGATTCAGCAGGCTATGCATTGCTTAAGAAGATTTTTAGTAAGATCTATGTATTACCTCGAGGTATCGTACAAATATGATACATTATTCATTGTCATCTTCCCTGTCTTATATTGGTCCAATTTACCCTGATAGAATCACAGGTTTGAAGAAAATATCTTTGGTTACTTCATGGCTTTTTCTTGTTTCACCCGATGATAGGTTCCTTAAACTAGATTACTTCATAAGCTGAGCCAGCTATTTGAGTGAATCCACAAATGAATGTTTTCGCCCACCTTTTTCTTTTTTAACCCTCACATTTTTTTGACAGCCCTGTCCAGCTTTTCTCATGCCGCTCTTTCCAACTCTGCCATCATAACCATACCAAGGCTCATCATGTCACTTTCCCAGAGCCAGAAGTCCACAGGAATGTATCTATGATAGGCCGCCATGGGGCCTCCAGCCAGAAGGGCCATGCATTGCCACTGGGTCACTTCAGTGGAGTTCAGCGGTGCCTTATCTGACACCACCTGCTAAGCCCCACTACTAATGACACTATTAGCTTATCACGGAGCCAGACGGAATGGACACCCACTTACGATGGTGATCGCCACAACTTCCCTCCAACGACATTCTTCCATCCCTGAAGACTCCAACATGTCTTCACCAAATGCATGGAAGTGCACGGAGAAACTGAAACTGAGGTCACCATGAGGCCAGAGCCAGAACAATCGGGACCACTGAATGATGGATGATGGTGATGAGAATGACACAGCGATGATGCTATGGTGATGTATCCGTAAAGTGGATGAAACTCAACTGCGTGGTCCCAGTCTTCCCATGGGTCCATAGCCCTGTCACTCTGGGTAGGAGCCAGCTGGGGCCCGAAACAGTCTGGGTGTCTGTGGGATTCAAACCTGCAAACTTCTAGGCATAAGTCATTTGCACCAACCAGTTTTCATCTACCTTAAGTGGACAATGGATGAAGAATTCATGTCTTTGGCTCCATTAAATGATCAAAAAGAGTAAGATTAAAAAATTTGATGAAATCCAGATTCATGAATCTTGAGGTACATCATGTATGTGAAAAGTCTCTAATAAATAAGCCCATAATGTTCATCATAACAAGTTTTGAACATCAAGTGAGATAAAAAAAAAATTGATCTTGTGTGGCTTTATTAAAACTGGGTTAAACTTTTTTATACCATAAATAAATTCAGTGAAACTACTTTTCAAACATTGCTTTCTCTGCATGCGTCTTTAAGATCAATAACAACATTAAATGTTGAATTTAGATTACTTTTTGATGATGAAATTACTGTAAATGGAGGTCACCTCCATAAATGTTTATTGATTTTGCTATATTTTCATACAATGGGCTATCTAGTTCATTTAACATTTGAAACCACAGTTGTAAGAGAAATGCCCAATGAGTTATGTCTTTCATACAGTTAATGAGGTCAGAGGGGTGGGAATCTGCTACACAGCTGTTCAGCTCCCAAAATGTCAACTGATTTTGATATATTATCATACAAAGAGCTCTCCAATTTGCATAAGCTGTATTAAACTGCAATCACAGCTGAGATCTCAATTGGCCCCTGCCCTTTATATACATTAAAGTTGATCAGAGAAGTGAAGGAATTCTGCTTAAGAGCTTTCATTAAGTCTGTCAAAATTTTAAATCATTAGAAATGGTTTGTGTGCCAATGGCTTGTAGTGTGCCTCGCAGCACAATAATCAGAAATGTGTTAAATAGATTCTGCCGTGACATATTTACTGTCACATTAAACTACTTAATGAGCTTGCATTTTGTTTAAATTTGCATTCATTAGAGCTTAGTGTGTTTTTGAAGCAAGTTCCAAAGTATCTAAATTTACACAAATGGAAATATTGTCAATTGGATCCCACTATATCTAATTTCATGTTTGAATTGGAAGCATTCATTAATCACTAAAAGGAAAAATAAAGAATTACTGACACTAACCCTCATCCTTCATTAAGGTTTTCCTGCATTGTTTTCAAGTAGACAAATGCATAAATGTATAGGCAATGAGCTTCAGGACAAGATTTAAAGATGAAATTCATACATATAAAATAGTTAAGCGCGGTAGACTTTACTAAATTCACAAGAACCAGCCATATTCATTCTGTATAATATATTCATGATACAGGCCCCACTGAAACACCTTTTTCAAGATCTTACCTCATAACTCATAGATCATTTCAATTTCTTATTTCTTTATATTCCATATTTCTTTACTTCCAAAAAGAAACTAACATTTCAGGAAAATATTTCCTGGTACTGATATTTCAGACAGCATATGGGGAAGGTTTATATTTCATTTACAAAGTAAAAAATTAAGCTAAAAAAAAAAGATGGACACCCCCCACCCCCACCCCCATTCCCACTCTCCCTCCTTCCCCACCTTAAACCCAAGAAAGGATCGCAAACAAAAAAGGAAAACAAATTGAATTCCACATATGCTGTCGTCAACTTACTAGTTTCAGCCACAAAATACCATTGCATGACCTCAGCATAATGTATGATATTATTACATAAAGCTTTCGTGCCTTATAGAAAATAACAAATAAACCTTACATTATCAGTTAAGTACAGATTTGCAAGAGAGGTGAAGAGCTAAAATCAAAAATCAACAAAACATTCACTTGACTATGTTGGGATGATTTCAGTAGGCTGTAAAAATATTTTCATTGCTAAGATTTTTTTTCTTATTTTATTTTATTTCTATTCCGTTTTACTGCTGTCCAGTAAAATCATACAAGTTAGTGTGAGAGGATTGTTGTTTAATGTGTTATTTGGTCATTTCAAATGGACAAAAACAACCAGACTGTCAACGTGATTGCCAAAACATTTCTTTATCGAAGCTAGATGAGGATTTTTCAGGGATGATATGGAGAAAATGATTATTTACTCATGTATTATAATAGAGATTTTTATCCTCCTCAGTTTAATCATTTTTTTGTATGTCTTTGTGATTTATATTGACAGGAATCCATTTTGAAAAGTGCCATCATACCATATCACCTTGTCCTCCCTTATCTTCTTCTCCTCGTTGCCTTACATCATTTTGTCCTTCAATTCTCCTTCTCCACTCTGTTTTCTCTGTCTCTCTTCCTTTACTCCCTTTCCTGCTGGAAATCTGTTCTACATTTTTGTCATACCCACTACTACTTGTCTTCCTCTCCATTAATTTTCTCTTTAATTAATCTTTATAACCTTTTCCTCCTTAATGTTAGCATTTTTTTTCCGCTAACTTTTTAGTTGGTATCACAGTTTTGTCTCTAGAAATAATGTCATATGTAATTATTAATGTTCTGTTTCAGTGCTAATTAACTGAAATCCTTTGATGAAAATTAGAATCTGTCCTGAAAGAACTAGAAACTAGATTACAACATTCCTTACTAATTTTCATTACCTCTTTTCTCTGCTATCAGCCTAATGAGATGAAAGGTGGCACAGGAACTGCTGTAGTTGTACCAAAAATGTATTTTTTAAATCAGGATTTGGAATCACTATTGGCTTTCACTTTCAAATGATTGATATTTTCATTTCATGAAAAGGGAAACACTTTTTAGTATGGGTTACTGAGTCGTGTCGAATTGGTTTGGAGGAAAAGGAGGTATGTGGAGGGAAAGGGGGG
>JAOYNN010474155.1:0-14888 GCA_025770095.1 Goniobranchus kuniei
GCTGAAGAATGTGAAATATTGTAGTAGATAACACAGTTTGAGATTTGCAGCCAATGGCTGCAATGGAAACAGAAATGCTTGTAATAATAGTAGTAGTAGTAATAATAATAATAATAATAATAATAATAATAATAATAATATAATAATAATAATATTCAGGCATATCATATGATGAGAAAGGAATGTTTTACCATAGTGTTACCATCGATAACAAGCTAAATTGGCATGCCCATGCTTCTGCTGTCCGCTCGAAAATGAGCCAGAGGATGTATCTGTCGAGAAAACTTGAAGTTTTCAATATGACTCAACGATCCTATCAATTGTTTATAGATCAGCTGTAGAGAGCATTCTGTATTTTGTATTTGTGCTTGGAGAGGTAACTGTTCCGTCAAGATCAAAGGCTCTTTAACTGCATCATTAAGAGAGCCAGCAAAATTTGTGAAACACAATTCAAAAACTCTCTTGAATCTTTCGAAATTCTTGGATTAAAGAAAATTAAAGACAGAATTGACCATAAATCACACCCTCTAGCCAAACAAATAAAACACTTGGATCACAGTGGGCGATTGATCCTTCTAAAAAACAAACCGTGAAAGGTTCAGGAGAAGTTTTCTCCCACCTCTATCAAACTACTTTATGATTCATCCTGCATACGTTGATATTGTGCGCTGTGGCATGTGAGTGTGCTTGTTTTTGTATGTATGTGACTTAATACGTAAGTGCATAGATATGTATGCTTGTCTGTCAGCCGATCTGGTAAACTGTTGATATACTTTGCTGTGTATGTGCACTGTTTTAAATTTCTATAATCTACTCACTGACAGAAGTGTTTTTATCTCTGGATATTTGTAACTCTACACATTTATACTTTATTAGCTACTCATTTAGTGTAATACTATATTTTTAATCTCTTCTTGTCAAATTGTGTGTGGGTATGTGTGTGTGTGGTACATATGTAAGTGTGTAGATATGTATTCTTGTCTGTCAGGTGTAACTAAACTGCTCTGTTTTTGCTTTGTTGGCAACATAATTTTTATTACATATACAATGTTTTAAACTTTGGTAATCTTCCCATATTATCTTTATCTCTGAATATTGTTAGCTTTATACATACATTTAATTATATATTTAATCACTCTTTTACTTACAATACTCTATTTTTTAATATATTCATGTCCAATTGTTTTTCTATGCTGTTGATGAGTTGTAAAGCGATCCAAAGTTCTTTCATTGGACAATAAAATTATCTTATCCTATCCTATCTTTTTGGGAATGATAATTATTAAGCCTTGAATAAATACTGTCTTTTTTAGCCTCTGCCCTGCGGTCTGAAATTTCCTACAAAATGCTTAGGAAAGGAACACGAGGTGGAAGCTGTTTATACTTCATCATTTCCATGTAGTTTTGATGGTGAAACTCGAATTTTCCTACAGCCAAGAAACCCTCCAGTTTGTGAGTATTTTTGTTCACAGACGAAGTCTCCAGAGAGACTTACAATGAAATACCACTGTTAAAGACATGTGATGCATTTAATGTATGTCGATGCTTTATAAACTTAATGTTTCAGTAAGAACAATTAATGGACAATATCAATTGGTAACTTTGATAATCAACACAATAACTCAGTATGTATGATAAAATATAAATCTAAGTTGAATTATTGTTTCTACCAAAGATATTAAATATTTAAATCAAAACTGTAATATAATACCCATCATGAACATCAACTTGAATTGTTAAAAAATCTGCCACAGTTTTTAAGAGGTTCAAGAAAGAAGTCGTATTACCAATATCATACACTTGAAGTCCTTTGCAAAGCAATTGTAGATCAGTCTCATTTCCACCGCTTTGACCTTTAATGATTTCCGTTTCTAACACCAGATTGGTGTCAGCACACTGTCAATTATATATCTCTATCCCAAAGATCGCAATAGCCTTTTCTATGCTTCTTTACTTCAGTGAATTGTTTAGAGACCATGGAAGAGGTGATGCTATATATATCCAAGCAACTTGCTAGGATCTTATGTTTAAATCAATAATGGATGGAGGCAGGAAAGGTTGCCTAAAAAGAGAAATAAATAACCTATCAAATAGATTATGTCTCCTAGTTACTTATCCTTACCTCCAGTCAAATGTCCACATAATACTTACTACTTTCACTCTAAATCACAATCAGCACATCTGTTTGTCAATTGCCTGTCTACCAAAATGAACAGTAGTGCTAAAATATACGGCGTTACTATCTGTTCTATCTCATTATCAATACTTACAGTGATGACACCCGATTACATGTATGCATATCTTAGCAGCCTTGAATAAAGCGATTCACATTAAGGTAATTTCTTCATTGTCTCACATTAATAATAAAAATAATGAATAGCATTTATAGGGTGAATATCCACGAACATATTCATGCTCTCTGCACTTGACACACTTCCCTCTTTGGATCCTAGCTTGATCTGTTCATCTTCTTTATTTTTACTTTTTGTTTAAAATGTTTTGAGCTTGTACTATTTGCACTATTGAGATCTTTTAAAAAGTAGATTCATCTAAATGAATTTTGCTGTACTTTTTGCATGATGGAATGGTCTTTTTGAAGATGCATTTGTCATGTTGGAAGTGATGCGAATATTGAAAAAATTTGAAATATAATTTGGTGCTAACATTTTAATGGATTTGTAGCAAAATAATGCAATCTTGTATTCAATTCTATCTTGAATCGGCAACCAATGCAAATTTCTCAAGTCTTATGAAATGTGATCTGTTTTCCTGTTTTTGAAAACCACTCTCACAGCTGTATTCTGAAGCACCTGATAGCTTGATGATAAAGCCTTTGGTAGATTTGTATAGAGCAAAGTGCAGTTGTCCATTTTGGAGAGAGCTAAGGTGGTCATTGGTGTTTTAGGAATACAGTAGTCTCTGCTTTATAACTGTTACTCGGATGACAAAGTACGGGGGTTATTAACCTGAATGGGTTATTAGATGTATACAAGTACATGTATATATGCAAGGCAGGTAACAAAAACATACACTTGAAAGGCGATGTCAGTTTTGCACCCTAATAAAAGAGTGAAACGTTTTGAACTCATCGAATGCCTTCTTAAACATAAAGGCCTAATCTTTAGACTGATCACAATATGCAGAGCCCCTTCAACATCCAAATGTTACATTAACTTTAGTGACTTCCTTTCTGAATTTGAGGACTTTGTAAATGAAAAATACCTCCTCAATGAAAAGATGATTGTGATAGGTGATTTGAATACTCACGTAGATGATGAAAAAAACCGAGATGCCATCAGATTCACAAACGTACTCAATAACCTCAATCTCACTCAACATGTCGAAAAGTGTATGCAACGAGCAGGACTCATTCTAGATCTTGTAATCACGCATAAGAATGATTCCATAATTACATCCATGAATGTGTTTAATCCACATATCTCGGACATACTGCATCGCCTTCACTTTAAACGTAATTAGACCTAAAATAACCAACAAAAAAGTGAAATATCGTAAGACAAAAGGAACTGATTTAACAGCGTTTAAACCTCTATAATCGATGCCAAAATTGTAGAAAAGAGAAAAGGAAATGTCAATGATCAAGTGAACGTGTTCAACAACGAACTTGAAAACATTTTAAACTAGCACGCCCCACAAAAGAATGAAATAATCAAAATACACCCAAACTCTCACTGGAATAGTGATAAAATACGGAAAATGAAACAAGAACGTCAAAAAGCTGAGAGAAAATGGCTGAAATCAAGAGAGGATTCTGATCACAATCACTACATTGCATGTAAATCGATCCATCTATGAAGCCAAGCGGATACATGTAAAAAATAGAATATTCGAAATCATTTCTGGTCTCGTCGATCATCCCAGACCTAGAACGATTAATGACCCGGCGCAGAAATGTAACAAGTTGAATGCCTTCTTCACTGAAAGAATTTCAAATATCAGAAGGAATTTAGATACCAAACTACTTCGACAGAAAAGCTTGATAAGTCGGATAATGTTTTCAATTCTAATCTCTCTGAATTTGAATGTAGATCTCCAGATCTTAAACTTCCTTCGAAAACATGTTCTCTATTGAAAGAAAATGCAGATGTTCTATCTCCTGCAATCTCTACCATCGTCAACACTAGTCTTCAAAATGGCGTTTTTTATCTCCCATGAAACATACAATCGTCACTTCTATACTCAAGAATCAATCTTTGTCTAAGGCTGAACTAAAAAATATAGACCCATCTCCAGTCTTCCGGCACTTTCTAAGATAATTGAGAAGATCGTCAACCGTGGACTCACTCAGCACATCAACAACTGCAATATGGCTGCACTTTTCCAGTCTGCATACAAGCAACATCACAGCACTGAAACGTCCCTTCTAAGAGTGCAAAATGATTTGTTAAGGATGGTTGACAATCAGTCATGTGTCATGCTTCTCTTGCTGTATCTAAGTGCCGTATTTGATACCATTGACCATGGTATCTTACTTTCAAGGCTTCAGCAGCCCTTTGGGATTACAAATACAGCCTTGCGATGGTTTATGACATATTTCCACGAGCGGACGTAGTCCATTCAAATTGATTCTTCCAGATCATCTCCTTCTGTGTTAAGATATGGTGTTCTGTATGGGTCTTTTCTTGGACCAATATTATTTACCCCTTACACAGCTCCTCTCACTAACATCATTGAGAGCCATAATGTGAGTTACCATCTTTACGCGGATGACACCCAGCTCTATGTGCCACTTACCACTTCTGATGGAAGATCTCTTGAGAACCTCCATGAATGCACAAGGAGCTTACAGACATGGATGGTGGAAAATAAACTTAAGCTGAATCAAGATAAGACAAACATAACTGTTTTCGGAACCAATGTAATATTTAAGAATTTTGATGCTAGCTATGTTAACATCTTTGGTTTTCATATTGAAGATTCTGATGTTGTAAAGAATTTAGGCATTCTTTTTGATAGTCGCCTAAGCATGGAAAAGCAAATAAGTAAAACATGCAGAACAGCCATTACCCACCTTAAAAATATCAGTCGCATTAGGTCATACATTGATGACTAAACTACTAGAATCTTAATCAATGCTTTTGTTACCAGCAGATTGGACTATCGTAATTGTCTATTATATGACATTCCTAAAATTCAACTCTCTAAACTTCAGAAAGATCAAATTATTCAGCCAGAGTTATTACTTGTAAAAGAAAATTTGATCACATATCTGATGTACTCAGGGGCCTTCATTGGCTGCCAATTAAGGAAAGAATAGACTATAAGATCCTCTGCAATACGTATAAATGTCTAAATGAACTTGCACCTTCCTATTTAAGCGATCTCCTTGCTCCTTATAGGACATCCAGGGTCTTGAGATCTAATAACCTTAACAAGCTAGTAGTGACTCTCACATCTACTTGTTTGGGCGATAAGGCTTTTTCTGTGTGTTCTCCCAAATTGTGAAACTCTCTCTGTGAACAATGTAAAAATGCCCCTTCCCTAGAAATTTTCATAAAGTCCCTCAAAACGCATCTCTTTAGGAGAGTATATCTTACTAACTAATCATTATTTTTTAGTACTTCTTTTTGTTCGTATAGTTTGTCTTCATGACCACATATTATTCATTCTTGTTGATGTCATACCGAGCATGTAATAGCGCTTTGAGCAAAAAAATAGGTAAATGTGCCCTATAAGTATCTATATTATTATTAATTCAGAAGAAACTGATATGACGCCGTTTCAAATTAGGTTGTTTTGGTTTTGGTTTTTGTTTGTTGTGGCAGAATCTCATCAAGAATGTTTGATTTTTTCTCTTGGCCAAGCCTTTTCTTGGTTGGAGCATTTGTCTGGATTTTTGATGTGTAGTCTCAAGGCTAATTTCTTTTGTGAAGTGGTGGTGATAGATTCTGAATGCCAGCACAGTAAGCTGTTGGTAAAGCGTTGTTTTAATCCCTTACCACCCATTGTGTTGATTGGCTGGTGTCAAACTAAACAATGATTGGCTGCACCATTTCTAGTCTGTGGCTGTACTGCAAACATACTGATTCCACCAGTCATGTAGACCATAATTCTATGACAGCCCTTATCAAATCATACATGTAACACAAACCACGATGACGAATGTCTCTCTTTGTCCCTCACTTATTAACAGACAGCTGAGTGTCCATGACCACCTTGCCCGGGCATGGTCAGCTTTTGCCCTTAACCTTGTCTGCCGGCACTTTTGTGTTGATGTGGTCAACCAGATGACAAAGGTGTGATAGGGATTAGGGAAGAGCAATTATTTTTATTGCATTTGTGAGCCGCATGTATTTCTGGAGACAGTGAGACGCCAATGGCTTGTTTAGATGTGCTCTATTGTTTGTGAAATGTTTTAAATTTTTTATGATCTTTTTACCTGTTCATTGAAAAATTCAGGGTTATTAGATGAAGTTGTGGTCTGGGATCGGGTTATTAAGGGGTGTTTTAAATAAAAAAAATCTCTGCTAAAAAACCCAACAAAACTGCAGATTATATTAGGCGAAGCGTGTCATTAGAGGGTGACTACTGTATAAAAGACAGGAAATGGTGACCATGACTTACATTGATCTTACATTTTATGATGGCTACCTCTTTAAGATGACCGCCTGTCCAAGGTGACCACTTTTGTTCATGATCTTCAATAGTCATCTTGGGCAAGTTCAACTGTAACTGTTTGCTTCCATAGGCTCCTATTATAGTTATTATTGTAATAATTGTCATAATTTCATGATGTGATATGAATAAGAAATATAGCACCACTGTCATAGAACAACTGCTAAAGTTAATTTGCTTACCTATCAATATTGTCTATCCACTGGCTAACGATCAGGGTCGATCAACTTTACGCAGACAAACTAAGATCAGTCCAATCATCAAGGCTATAGATCAACTTGTGTTTTCTGTGGTTTTTATCACGGCACTGTACCAGCTTTCTGGAGTATCTGTCTAAAACGTAGTTCACTTCCATATTTATGCTCCTTCTTCAGCTTACGGAATTCTTTAGGCATTTTCATGCATTTATCTAAAGATGACGAAAGCCTTTTCGGCTACACCATTCCTTAACTACGATACAAAGATTTTTTGTACCTGTATATTCTCTTTGCTAAACTTGGATAGATCTTGTTAACAAGTGTTTTTGCATCTATTTTGTCGTTGTTGCTTAGTGGTGATTTTGGTCTTTATTTTTTAAAGTTTGTTTTGTCTCTGCTGTCTTTGAGGAGCACTATTATATGTTTTAATTAGTTCAGTGTGTGAGCTTGTCCTCTGAAGTCTATGATTTCTCTCATGTTTGAAGTTTAAAACAAAAAGACAAACGTCGTCTCGAACTTTTATTCCACCTACTTCAAACAGCATGCTTTCTTTAATTTGTCATTCAAAGAAGTATCTAGTGGTTTTCGTTGTTTTTCCATTCTGTTTTGCTCTGATTTGTCTTTTTAATTTGCTCACAGATGTGTACAGTTAATAGTATTTAAAAGTTACAGATAGCTGGCTTGGACATGGTTAGATTATGAATGTTCAGTGAACACTTCAATGCATGATGCTGTTGTTTGCATGTTTTCTGGCAGATTTTGTAACTTTCCAACTACGTTGTGCTTTATGGGATTGTGTATTCCCTTGCTTGGTTGTAGTTCTGACACAGGTTTCTCGTGGTTTGGGAATTGTAGTGTGTCATCCACATGATGGATGGTGAAGTATCCTGTGTTTGTTGGCATATTGTAGGCTCTTTCAAGGCAGGCCCTGCTGCCTCAACATGAGCTTGTAAATATTTTGTCTCTAATTTGTGTGTGATTTTATATGTATGGGTGATTTTGTCTGTATGCACCTATTAAATTTGTGTGTATGTAAAATAATACCTTCTTTTCTTCTTTTCATGTTTGTACTTATTCTTTTCAGAGACTGAATCATCTTTGTACATTCGCATCTTAGATATCTATTATGTTATCTTTTTTCCAGAACACACTTCAAATCCCTGTTCATAATTATTGTGTGGCATAACAAGGGCTGATTTATGTTCTCATCTACTTTTTCATAAATTAGATTTTTGTTTATATTGCCCACCTTGTAATAAAGTATTGATCTCAGTATTAAATGTGATGTACTTAAGATATAAGAATTCTACCAAGCTCTGTCATATAGAATGTAGTGATAATTATAAATTTTGCTCTGTTAGAAGGATTATAATAACAATTATTCACAATTTATCACTCATTGTCACAGGAGGAAACAATCTTTGTATGAATATAAGATATAATTGTCAGGTTTTATTTTCAATTCGCTGAGTTCTAATTTTTTGATTTTATTTCATCACTCCTTTTATTCAGTTGTGTTGTTCAAGGAAAATCGTAAGTGTGATCCTCTGACAGATGTTCTATCTGATGATCACGGAATGGTTGTATCAGAGTTTTCTCATCGGACTCACAAGAATCCTGAGTTTTGCCCAGTCTACCTGCAAGTGAAGAAGTGGAAGAAGTTTAAGGAATTTTGTTTCTGGATTGAATTTTCTGAGTTCTTGGAGTCAGACTTTTCCATCCAAATTTCTTCTATACATGGAGATAAACATTGGAAGTAAGTAGTTGTAAGGATTTTCATCGCCAAAGCTCATTCATATACAGGGTGTCCCAAAAGAAACTGAAATATGTAAAATGTAAATAACATTATTATTAATAACTGTTTGTTCATCATATTTTGCAAAATCAAGGTTTGTTTAGGGGCAATATGTGTGACATAATTTTCAATAAATTTCCTTTGTTTGGTTGTGTATAGCGCACCACTGACTAACGCCTATGTATGACTTTCCAGATATTGCATTATTGAACACAATATGGTGCATGTGTATTCTTGAACACAATATGGTGCACTGTGTTTACAGCTATAGCTACAGACTTTCTGGTCTAGATGTATGTAAAGTGATATTTCTGTGACTTCAGAAAGGTATCTAGCAATTCTGAAAAAGTTCTGGGTTCCAGCAAGATGGTGCACACCCCACACCAGTCGCTTAGCCTTAACATTCGGACAACACATTATCAGCAAAAGATGGACCATGATGATCACCACATTCCCCAAATTTAATCCCTTTAGATTTTTTTCCTATGGGGATTTCTCAAGGATTGCCATTGTGTTTACATTATCAAGCCGGCCACAATCAAAGAGATGAAGCAAAGAGGCTTAGCCTACTTGAGAGCAGTCGTTGCAGAGCAACTCCATGCTGTCATGTCGACCAAGCAATGTGTGCCAGTTTCATAACAAGCTCTCAAAAGCGAGTGCAAGAGTGTCAAGGAAGGAATGATGAACATTCTGAGCATGTTGTGTAGCCTAAAGCTCAGTCCCCTTGTGAATTTCTAGTAAAATTTAATCGTTTGTAACAGGGAAGCTCTACATACATTTTATTCTCGTTTTGACATTTTTTTCCGATTTCAGGTATTAATAATAATATATAATACTAGCTGGGTTCACGGATTCGCTCGGATGTTAATTAAAGCGTTTAATTTAAGAAATACAGAGAGAAGGTTTAGAAAATGAGAGACAGGTCCATAGTTGGAATGCACACTAAAAAAAAAACCAACAACATAAATCAAACAAAACTCCCATCGTAGGATTTCTTTCAGACTAGATTTAGAATCTAATCTAGTCTAGATACTTTTGTTCTACTTGTGACCTCTTGTCTAGAATCTAGATTTACATACAGATATCTAAATCCTGCTTCAAGTGAAGTGGAATCCCACATATGAAACTAAGTAAAAGAATTCTAGGAGGCCCGTGTTTGGAAGGCTGCAATCAAAAATGCCTTCTGGCAACACTTGTTAAAGCACTTTTTAACAAATATGGAAGAAGAAAACAAAAAAGAAACAAACGGGTCTAAATACAGGTATTAAAGAACGAATGACTTTTTCTTTTTTTAAAGAATGCATGTTTCAAGTAAACAGCTTCTTGTTATTGTCTTCATTTCTCTAGCACCAATTGTCAGCTTCATGTCAATTTTCAGGGATGTAGCTTCTGTCGTTTTAGTCTGTGGGTGGTGTCAAGCATCTCCAAGTCCCAAAATACTTAGATAATAAAAGATAATATAAACATTATGAAATAGAACACAGGGAAAATAAAACGTTTAATTTTAAATGAAGAAAATTAGAACTACTATTTTGTGTTCCAAAACAAAAGACAAAAAAAATCTGCCCGTAGCAGTTTTGAAGGCAAGACTCCCTAGGTGACTTGTCTGATGCCCTACCGCTAAGCTAGGGAGTCACATCCTAGCCCTGCAAAATGGAACATTATTCAGATATAGTTCCATGTTGAGGAAAATTTCAACTCATTAAATGTAGATCTGTGTGGAGCAAGAGGGTTCAGATTGGATTGATCTCTTCAACCATGATAATTCTGAGTCAGTTATCAATCTAGAAATGAGATTCTGATGTAAAAAATACAGTAGGCCTAGAAGTGCCAATGCTTAGGAGATTGCGATCAATAGGCCCTAATGACTTCGGGAAACTCTTTTCAAACCAATTTTTAAAAATGGACAGAGAAAACAAAACAAAGTGGGCTAAATACAGGTATTAGAGAAGAACTGACATTTTTATGTTTCTAAAAATACATGCTTCAATTAAACTGCTTCTTGTAATTGTTTTCATCTTCCTAGCACCAATTGTCAGCATCATGTCAATTTTCAAGCCTATACCTTTTGTGGATTAGTCTGTGGGGCATGCAAAGCACCTAAAAATCCTAAAATATTTATGTAGATAATTTAGTGATCTTTCTGAAACTTTATAAGTCGTTGTCTCCTAGGTTGAATATAAGTATACTAGGCCTAAATCACAAAAAAAATCGGTAAAACGATAAGGGAGCTATTCCCCTTTTAGAGGGTCCTCTTTTTATTTGGACACCCTGGACTATAGAACATTGTCAAATGTAGCAGTATATCAGACAACTGTAAAAGTGTCCAGTTTACCACCCTCAAACAAAGGCTACCAAAAGATTGGCTAATTTCGACCAATTATGCACTATCACAGTAATTCAGTTTGACTGGGTCAACCAGCATTCTATATGAAGAAGACGTCTATTACAGTTCGTTTTTTAATTTTCTTTCACAGGAAAAGCGCTGCATCTCTGAGTCTGTCTGTTGGATTTCCGTGAAATTTTAGAAGTGGGCTGAGATTGTTCATAAGTTTAAGGTATACGGTACCCTTTTCAACTTTGAAATTTGCATATTTTTTTATTTTTTTTGCATGTATTTCTTCATGTTATATAAAATATGTTGCAACTTTTCCTGAGTACACTATTTCAATAATTTGAAGTTTATGTAAAATTTGACAGGTCCTGTTTTGGTTTTCTCCACATCACCTTTATTAACAATTACACGTGAAAAGTATGAAAAAAAATCATCATTAAATGAATTGCTACCGTGGACACAAACTGCACACCCCTACAGTCTTTTGTGTTCATGATTTTATTGGGTTTTTCTGATGCTATGAGTCAAAATACAAACAAATCATTCTGTGAGGGTGTGCTTAAAAGATAGTACAATTTGAGAACTCATATACACTTTTTCTTCTTTGTTTAAAGTGGCGTATAGGCAAGAACTTTAAAAATATTCAACTAAAAAATCTATTTTAAAAATGTATTTTTCAGGTGCTTTGACCTCTTGTAGAGAAGAAGTGACATATATAAATGACTATTAGTACTATTAATGTTATGAACACCATAAGTGTATTATTTAAAATTTTAATGAGATTGGACAAGCAGTTTAGGAAGTGCGTTTTCTCTGAGAGAAAATTACGCGAACAAACTAGATTTTGAAATATTCCATACTTAAGCTAACTTGCAGAGTCAGCCTTTTAAAATTTATAAATCAATATTTGGTAATTCCAGGTTTAGGGTAGTGATGTTTTGAGGTCTTTATTTCTTATCTTTCAAGTAACAAGCATTCTGTTTTAAGTAAAAATAAAATCATAAAATAAAAATTACAAAAATGTCATTATTGGGTGCTTTTTGGTTGAGGCGACATGTCCGTATGATGCAATGGTGGGGGTTCGGCCTTGCTTGGGACTCACTCTGGTCATGAGAGTACAATTTTGAATTTGATTTCCCAAACCTCAATCTTGGTAGTATCTTTTCTCATTCCCAACGTAACAACAACTAGCAATAAAAAACAGTGCCATACATCAAAATATATGTATACATGTACTAATTTTTTCATTAGAAAATAAATTGTTACAAATTATTAACTTTACTTAGAATGCCTTTAAAGCGACAGGATTGGGGAGAAGCTTCACCTGTAATCCTACTGGGGATTGATGAGAAATGTTAATTAACGTTAACAACCTAATATTCATTAATTATCAACTTTGCACATTTGAATCTGATTTTTTTAAACAGACAAAATTTAGGTACATGACAGAGGGACATTGCTGGCTTTAGTACAATGTAATAGCAGAGAATTAAATATGTCTAATTTACATTTGCAGTATGGATATGAGGCCTGATTTTAAACTAAAAAAACAACAACACAAAAACAACCTCAACAGTTCTTTTTGTTTTTCAAAGAAGAATTAAGGGCCTTAGATTTGTAATTACATTTCCGATTCATGCAAAACATCCAAATCTGAATACATGTAAAATGATTGAAGCTAAGCATCTTATACATTGTAATTCCCTAGTGCCCTTATATCCTAAGTATCTGTGTAGAGTGTAGGCCCACCTATCATTTTTGCGTCATACAGATTCTTGTAACAATACCCAGTAAACACACAAAAAAACTTGCTCAAAAGCATTTTTGGTGTTGTTGTTTTTTTTTTTTTTTTTGTTTTTTTTCACATTTTGTAAGAATTTGAGAGACTGTTAGAAAAGCTTCTATTGACCCAAAAGATATTTAAAAATCGTACATGTATATTACAGATCTGTACCTTCTAGACTAGTTTGATATGAGATTCCAGTGCTTCGATCATCTTCAATTCAATTGGATGCAAAATCTACTATTTAAATTAAAGTTGAAAGTGTCTATCAGTCTTGCAGCTGCTTTAAAAAAAAATAAATTTACAGTATAGTGGTTTGGCATATTCAACTACGTGTCCTTTTTATTGGGATACTTGATATTTCTAGACTTGAGATACAGGTCTGTATACATTAAGTTAATCACAAATGATTAATTAAGCTCTTTCTGTGGATGGTTAGAAAGTATTCCAATTTTGATCAATCTTCAGTCCAGAATCTGTGAATTGTATGGAAATTACTATTCATGCCATCTCAATGATGTACATATAAATTCAATTTGCATATATGCATATATATAGAAACACCAACCTTCTGTGGTGATATCATTTCAGAAAAGTAGGCCACTTCAGTTTTTTGTTGTTTTTCTTTTGTATTTGTTTTGTTTTGTTTTTGCAGTCTATTTTTTTTTACACGGTAGAGGATAGGTGGACCCCGGGGTCTATTTTGTGAAATACTGGGTTTTAGGATAGGTAGACCCCGGGACGCACATAACAAAATACTTGTGTTTCTGATGGGTAGGTGAATTGCATTTGCAGTGAAAATTTAATTGGATAGAGTAGATCTAGTTCATATGGTGTGATAATAAAATAGTTTGTAAAATTCTGTTGCATTCAGCAAAATATTTCATTCACAAATTTTGAAATACAAAATGTACTTAGTTAAAAGTAGGCCTACTGATCTCAGACAAATATAAAACATGCATTTACATGCAAATAAAACTAGGTTTTACTACACACAGTTTAAAAAACCAACAAAAATACACACTATTCAGCTTTGAGGTTTTCTCTGTTTTTCTTTTCTTTCATTCCTTTTCTTTTCTCTTATTCAAAGGTCACCCGATCAAAAACAAATTTTGACAATATGAAATACAAACAAATAAGTGTGAATAATGAAATAAACAAAATCTGAGTGTTAGATCTATACCAGAGTATTTTCCTCTACGATCTACTAAAACAACAACAACAACAACAACTAAAACTAACAAATAAAACAAAACAGATGCGGGTAAGACAATTATACTGATCCATTATCCTGTAGGCCTACTGAAAGAGGAGAGAATAGGCCATGATTGACCTAAAATAGGCCTATTACATGTACAAGATATTCATATATCCAGGAAAACAAAACAAAACAAACTACAAGTAGCCTACCTGCACACATACACACACACACACATACACTGTCTGATATTGTCTCAACAATGGTATGCTTGACTAAATCCATACAGTAACCGTTCTATCGCATCGATCTTTTTGAAAATTTTGCTAGTAAATGCAAAATTACTTGTTCTGTAAGACTGCTAATTTATAAGTGAGTACATTTAAAAATGATAGCGTTATTGTCTTTTAAAGTTGGAGACGTATTTTTTTGGGGTCCACCCGATATATTTATTCTTGGGGGAGTTTTCTGTACTTGATTTATACGCCGGTCTCCATTGGCCCTACTGTTTGTAAACACACATGTCACGGTCAAGAACATTTTTACAAGGCTTCTACTCCTCTTCTGCTTTTTCAGGGTAAAAGTATGTGTAATAAATCATTAAATGCAGTGGGGAAAGCGACAGAAAGCAGCCTGGCAACACAACAAAAAATCCCCCACCCCAAAAACAAAAACAAACAAACAAAAAGTACAAACCGAAAAAGTACCAAATCAAAACAAAAACGAAATAAAAGCAGTTTACTCCCAGTTTACTTCAATTTGCTTTAATGGTTTACTTCCAATTTTGGTGGAGAACCTTGATCTATTTATTGTTTTAAAAGTTACACCTGGTCATTTCGTTTTTGCCATATCCTGCATGAAGCATTTTCTGTAATCGTTTGATGTTTCTAATTGCTTTGTTCAGGGAGAAAAGTTTATTTGTGATAAATCCCCACCACCCTATC
>JAOYNN010475265.1:0-14887 GCA_025770095.1 Goniobranchus kuniei
AGATAGATAGATAGATAGATAGATAGATAGATAGATAGATAGATAGATAGATAGATAGATAGATAGATAGATGTAACCGAATAATATTCCAATCTATGGTCATGTATCCTTCATTTGAAATCTAACAGATATTATAGAAAAAAATGTAGATCTAATTAAAAAAGATAGAGGGAAAAAATTACTTTTGAAAGGTGCAGGCAAGTCAATAAATCAACCAAAAGCACTAACAGTGTTGATAATTACTTTTGCTTTTTAAATCTTCTCTTTCTCTCTACAACCTCGAATCGGACGAACGAAACAATACACAATGCACGGGATAGCCAACGTGCGTGCATGTATTCTGGGCACGCATGCAACCTCTCGGCGAGTTTACTTTTGTAAGAGGGGCGTGGGGATCAAGAATAATACTAGGCCTACAGTCACAGCAGCCGCTGTTATCAGTTTACGTCAACATCCCTACGCTTATGTAGTGTGCAGGCCATTGTCAAAGACTGCCTGTGAGGAGCTGAAAAACTCCACGGTGGCCTGTTTTTTTTAACTTCAATTACACAGTAAGCTCACCAAATGAAACTTGTTCCCCGACTGATATCAATTCTTATTAGATTATGAAGTAACTTAGAACAAAGAAAAAAACAAACTTTATAGTGAGATGCAAGCTTAATATGTTATCGTTACATAGAGGTCGCTCTCGGACCAGTAGCTTTTGTGAGGCGTGTCAAGCACCTCCTCGACCTAATACGTCTATGTAGATGGAAAGCAACTTAAAACTGAAAAGATATGTAAATTTAGTAGCAAGAGTCTATTGTACAGTGTTGAGTTACTTTTGGGCACTATTGTATAAAAGCTCTAATTTCAAGTCCGGATAAGTTGTGATTTTGGGTTGGGTTTTTTTTTTATTTGTATTCTACAGGTACATCATGGCTCCAAGATCGACATGCTCCATGGTAGAACGGATGGGAAAAATCAATGACGGTGGATGGGAGCTGTGTCTGGACCCACGCTACGTTCCGAACCCAAATAATTGTCTGGTTTACTCCTTTGGGTAAATTTTTGTCTTCTTATATTATTACTATAGTGCGTTTCAAAATTCAAAATCATGTATTGAGGCTTATATCTTCAAAAGTAAACATCGATGGAACAGAAATTTTGTGCATGAGTCTGGAATGATCATGACCAAACAAAAATCTTATTTTCAAATTGTTATCAAGATTAATTACAGATTTTTTCAATTAGAGCGATATAAAATACTGAAGATGGTTGAATGCACAATATTTATATGATTTACATTAAAACAACTCCATTCATTCGCACATCCAATGAAACCAAAAGAAAAATGCTAGGATGAAACTAAGGTTGTTTTTATTCGTTTGGATCTAGGGTAACACATCTCTACTACTTGTTCAATGGGCAAAAGAAAGTGACTTAGATCTAGATCTATTATAAAAGATCCCTATTAAATTGAGATAAAAGTGCGTATAGCTTTCTTATTCTCAAAGCCAAACACGCCATCTCGTTTTGAGTTGCGTCAAGATCCTTTACTGTATAACACTGGAATGTTAAAATTTTGACAGCTCGATATTGTTAACATAGGACAAATAAACAATTTCTCAAATAAAGCCGATTTAGAACTGAAAGAAATCTTTTCGTTTGGTCATGGATGCATTGAACCACCACACAAAGTTTCAGAAAGATTTAATAGAGGGTTTTGGAGATAAAGACATTTTTCTGTGGCTCTAACTTTTGAAACGGACCATAGCAGAAGTGCCATGCACGGCGTTGCCCCTAATTAAAATAAAGGTGAATATTATAAATAAACATGAATTGAATTACACCTACTATTTCTGTGCCTCTCCCAGAAATACAATTACATTGTGTAAGTTACATTATTTTAAACACTTACTGTCCAAATACATCTTTTAAAAAATGCGCAAAGGTAAGAAACAATCCTAAATTATAGATAATGATTATTATAGAAATGAAATACACAAATACTAAAAATGCTTTGGAAAAGGAAAATTTTTTTAAACAATTCATTAAATGAACAGGATTGCACAAAAACCTTGCCTTGCAAAATCAAAAAAGAGAGAGAGTTTTAAAATGTAAGCGGAAATTTCGTATTGTTTCGTTTCTTTTTAATAAATCACTCCATATATAAATGGATCGGAAAAATTTTTTTTAAAAATATTCATTTGTTATGATTTATTTATTGGGTCTGAAACTGAAAAATTTCCAAGGTCTGCTTGATATTTGGACTTTGTATCCGATTTTTAGATTGAAATTTCTTTGGCAAACAGCGTACCGATTTATTGGTTTTCAAAATGTCTCTTTTTACACTGATAGGCCGTGAACATAGCAAAAGCGTTTTTTCGCATACGCACAAATCTGAGCTGTGCGGCCCCTGGTCTATCTGCCTAGTCTTTCAGGTAGGGCTTTCATAACAAAAACTTTTCTGCGCGTTCCCTGCGCTACTTAATAACGTGCTTTGTTTTACATTAATTTTTCCTTATATTCCGTATCAATTAACTTGATCACTTTCTGCTCGGAACTTGCCTGTATTTTTGGTCCCTGGATTCAATAATGAAATCAGATTTTGAGTATGGTCAACCCCGAGGCGTGTAAGTAGGTACTCCCATGAAGACATTGGACTTGGAAAGTAAGGTCAAGCTATGCCCACTTACGCCACGTATCCGGTCTCTAAACTGACTACCCCCGAATTCGACCCGATTGCAGGCGAAAACAGTGCATGGACTGCCAAAGAATTAGATCTTCATTCCTTCAAAAAAAAAGCGCTTCGAATATGAAAACTTTTGAAACTTTTTGTATGCGTTGCAAAGTTTTTATCCTGTTTGACAAAAGGCAATGTATACTGACCGGCGTAAAATAGTACTCACAGGCTGAAATTCAGCACGAGGTGTTGGTATGAGTGTTTAAGGATAACATGTGTGTCATTATCAATTTCGCTCACCTTTTCTGCAAGTGCGCATGACACATATTGTTGCCACATTTTCACTCGCAGCGTGTGTTATTTTATGTGTTCATCAAAATCACTTTCTCACATTGTTTCGTAGCGTTTTCCGAACAAGAAAAACAGTTTGCGTTTCATTTAAAGCCCATTGATTAACCGAAACTGCAGTATTGAGTTACCAAAAATGCCACGTGTATCCATAAGTAAGCGCGAACGAGTGCTTGGCATGGTGGAAGCAGGTATATCCGTGAGGCATGCTGCTACAATTTTCAATGTAAGTCACTCAACAATCAACGATCATTGGATACGATTTCAAGTCACACAACGTTTACGCGACAGGGCGCGGCCAGGACAACCCCGGGTGGCTGATCAGCGCATTTGAGGGACCGTTTCCTTACGGCTTCAGAGACAGCACGGAATGCAAACGGAAGGCGTGGTAATGTCTTTGAACGCACAATCCGTCGACGTTTGTCAAATGCTAGCCTATCGTGTCGACGACCATACGTTGGGACAATTCTGACCAGAGAACGCCGACAAAACAAACTTCAATGGGCGATTCAAACCTGAGATGGACACTCCGTGATTGGAATGGCGTTGTCTTCAGTGATGAGTCATAGAGAGAGAGAGAGAGAGAGAGAGAGAGCTATCTGAATACCTCGATTGATTTAAAATTCATGACCACTTTTCGAAGTTCGAAGTTTCCAGCACACAATTTAACATAGCAATAACAAATGAAGCTACGTGGTGATCCATTTAACTGATATGATATTAGGTCATGTAGTATGATATTAGGTCATGTAGTATGATATTGGGTCGTGTAGTATGATATTGTGTGGTGTAGTATGATATTGTGTGGTGTAGTTTGGTATTGTGTCGTGTAATATGATATTGTGTGGTGTAGTATGATACTGGGTTAGCTCAGAGAAGGTTAGTTACCAATACACTTTCCTACTACAGTCGTTGACTCATCAGACAAAAACAGCCTTACTCCAGATAGACTTATAATTGTTATGTATTTAATGAACTTTCCGTGGCTGCTTTGTGTTATTCGAATGCTTAATGGCTTGTGGATAAAACCTCCTGACAAGCCGCTGATTTCCTTTAAATGCCCTTAGGCGCCGACTATTGGAGAGAAATTCAAAATAAGCTCGGGATGGGTGTGTCTCGTCTTTAAGGATATTCTTTTACTTTTTTTGTCATACGCTCAGTATAAATAGACTCCAAAGGTAATAATTTACAGCCAATAATATTCTCTGCGTTCCGAATTACAGAGTTGAGCTTCTTAAGGTCATTTTCCGAAATTCTATCAAACCAAACCAGGATGTTTTGTGTCAGGACACTCTCAATAATTGCTCTATAGAAATTGAGCAGTATCTTCTTGCACACATTAAATGCTCTCAGTCTTCTTAGAAAATATAATCTTTGTCTAGCTTTCTTCAAAATGCATACGGAATTCCGTTCCCATGTTAAAGTGTCTGATACAATTAGTCCCAAAAATTTGAAAAACTCCACTTTTTCAACAGTATCTCCTTTAATGGACAATGGGGGTGGGGGTGTCTCATTTTTCCTGAAATCAATTACCATTTCCTTGGTTTTATTGACATTCAGATGTAGATTGTTATTGTCACACCACTCTACAATGGAATCAATTTCTTTTCTGTAGCTTGTCTTATCATTGTTATTTATAAAACCACTTACTGTGGTATCATCTGCAAATTTTATGACCATTGTGTTTGGGAACTTAGTCTTACAGTCATAGGTGAAAATAGAATACAATTTTGGCGACAAAGGGCAGCCTTGCTGTGTGCTGGTGTTGATTTCAAGCGGTGATGAGATATTTTCTCAGGAGATATTTTCTCCTATTTTGACTACTTGAGATCGAGCGACCTAGAAGTCAAGAATCCAGTTACATATTGTGAGGGGGAACTGTAGCTCAAAGACCAATTTCCCGTAACAGTTTCCATGGTAGTATAATTATTGTATTAAGAGCAGAACTGCAGTCTAAGAAGAATTCTAGTATAAGATTTCTTGGTTTCTAGATGATTTAGGGCATCATGCATTTATTGCAATGGTATCGTAAGAAGATTTTTCAGAGGCCAGTGGGAGCAATCTGTTTTGGATTTTAAAATGCTGTCTTTTCCTGGAAGAATTTCTCATGATTAATTAGCTGGGTGCATCAGGTCTGTATAGAGCTCCTCTAGAGTGAGTAACTCGATGCAAATAATGCGTTCAGGTGTTTTCCTTATCCTGTCAGGTCAAAATTTAATCTTTGTTGTGATGACGTGTTGCCGAACCAAATGTTAATGCCAAAAGTAGAACACTTTCAGTGATTGATGTATGAAAAGAAACTAGTATCTTCTGTTTGAGATTAAATTTTTTGAGCTGTCTCAGTAAAAAGAGCCTCTGTTGTGCATTTTTATAGATAGATAAAGAATTTTCTTACCAATCCAGATCTTCTGAAATTTTGAAAGATTTACCTTGCTGTTAAACGATTTCATCATTTAAGATAAAAGGTGAAATTTTTATTGGAATTTTTTTGAAATCAGTAAGAATTTCTTTAGTGTTTGAAACACTTTTAAAAACTAAATTGTTCCTCACACACCACGGAAGAATCAACTTATGATTTGGTTTAAGAATCGTCCGCTTTTCACATTTTTGCATGAAAGTGAAATACAGCCATGGGCTGTCCTTCCATTTGCATCAGCCATATTTCACTTCTAATGGCAAGCATTTGGTATGATATCTAGATCTGTTATAGACCAAATTAGATCAAGATCTAGGGTAAACCTATACCTATTACTGTTTTATTGTTGCAGTTGTATGCTAAACCATAAGGATAAAGGATATTTTTAGTTTGAGGAGGGAATGGAAATTCCTCACAGTGTGTGAGCGACAGAGAACAAATCCTGTGGATGCTTGGATCTACATCCCTTTTAGATACTTGAGAATGGCTGGAGCAAACAGAACCCCCTTTACATTTCAAATAGGCTCCCACAATTTGTAATTTGTTTTCATTGACTTGTATACATTTCATCCTTTCATTTTTTCTATTTTAATAGAGATGCCTCGATTTAAGCCACCCAAAATATCCCAAGAGTGCATAGAGACTGCCATAAGTGTAATACTTCGAGTCCCTGCTTTATTTCTCCTAGAAGTATGGTTTCGCATCAATCCCCACAAGACATTCCAGCTGGATTCAGCAGATGTGGCTATCATTGTCACAATTGCCTATTACATGAGTAAGCCCTTCATTATGGTTCATGTCTTTTTGCCCCCCCCCCCCCCTTTCCACACACACACACACAAACATACACCAACACACACATACTCACCTCCCCAACCACCCACTTTTTGTTTGTCAGTTTTATTGTTTAAGCAAAACTATTTTATACAAGCTTTTACATCAATTGACTCAACTTCCTACTCAGAATTTAAAAAATCAACCCTCCTTTGGAATAACTAATTAAATGATTGAAATCTGTAAAAGTAAAAGATTTTTTGTCGTATGGAAAGGCCAGTGATAGTTCAAGAATTGCATTTTATATGGCTCAAGGAGTTTCACGTTGTGTATGTTTCTACCAAAGCTCATTCACAATTTAGCTTCAAATTTCTTGGCCCAATATAATAATTACATGTTATTATATTATATTATAAAAGTATGAAATAAGGCTTTTCCTTTGTCTCCTGTTTAGACCACTGCAAAACTTCACAACAGTGGATTTGGAAACCAGGCAATGCAATAAATGTACTTGTACATGTGGTTAATAGAGATCCTTGACTATTCAGGATGTAGAAACTTTTATTTTTGTCTTTCCATATTTTGAAAAGAGCCACAAAACAAAATAAATCATCAGGTGTATTAAAATACAATACACTCGCTGTAAAAGCTTGATATCAAGATAATAGAGTATTTTGAATTGAATAGCATTGATTCAAGTTCTCAGGCAGACTGAACTTTTTATTTTGCTTCCAAGTGTATGAATTTTTATGTGATTATTCCCCTTGATCTTGAATTTTGGGGCCATAGCTTTGTCTTATTGTTTTTGTGCAAATTTATCAGTGCTTTGGTAGGAGGATTGTTCTTACAGTGATGGTCTTTGATGTTGCAAGGGAAGCTACACAATGTGTTCCCTCCCAAAATCTGGTAGACGAATCTACCTAGTCTTTTGATTTCTGACCCATCTGAGTTCCCAGGGCACTATCAATTTCAATTGCTGCAGTAAAACAATGGCCAAGGTGTGTGGTGAACCTTCCTGAAGCCAAGCGCTAGTCAGAAGGGTCTATCGCAGCTGAATGACGATTTTATGACACTTACTTTATGGACATGAGTGATGTTTAGACTTCTCAGATGTCTGTAATTAAGTTAAAAATTTTCACACATTGTAGTGAATAATTCTACATACTTTTTTCTGATGAAACCAGGTTTTAAGATGGTAGTTTTATAACGGAAAATGCTAGGTTCTTAGGCGAACTGGGTTGTTCATCATCTGGTCCTTAGAGCAACTGTACTGTATAAAACATTGTGTTTGATATATGATGCTCATTAAGAGGCATGCACATCTACTACAAGTATATAGTGGTACTCAAAAGTAGCAAGAACTCAGAAATAGCACAATCAATCCAAATTCCTGCTTTTTCTTCTTATTTGAGTCATTAAAAAATGCTCATCAATTGTGAGATCATAAAATAACAATGGCCAACTCAGAAATAGTGCAATCATCTTCTTTACCAATGCTATCATAAAACATAGTCTCAGAAATTGGCAAATCAGAATTTGTGATTAAGAATCCAATACAGCATGGCCTATCTGTGTGCCGCATCAGCCCATTTAGCAGTTTAGATCTATGTAGCACATAGACCTAGTGATAAAATGTACCATTGCACTCTGCAAATTGATGATAGGCCTATCAAAGGGTTACCCTACCCTGAAGAGGGCATTAAATTTAAAACTGTAAAGGGTGAAAAGTCTGGAGAAAACAAAAACCGGATTCTATCCAGTTTATGAGGATAATTTCTCAGTCCATCAATATTATTTTCTTCATTCAGAGAAGTTGCACAGGAGTATTTATAAAAAATTTTCATGATTATTACATTTTCTCCCCTTGAAAAAAAAAAGATCTTTTAGTTCTTACTTTGCCATCAGGCTTTTGTATTACTTTTGTAATCATTTCATGTGGTCACATTTGATTTTATTTTGACAGACTAGTATTTCAACTTGAAATTAACTTATCACTCTCTCTTTTACTTTTTCAAACAGCTCTTGCATTGGCAGTTGCTATGGCAACCCTTCCTCTTCGTCGTCTTGTGAATTTCTACATCTATCTGGTGTGTGGCGGACTTATGGGATTTGCAGGAGTCCTGTCCAAGGCTTTTGTGATTGTGGAAACTTTGGAGCAGGAAAAAGCACATGAAGCCAACATCACCTCTTCAAAAAGTTCCCCTGCTTTTTTTGAAGAGTACAAGAACATTGGAAGACCAGCACTTCATGTCCTTGCTCAGATCTTTATTGCAGCTTTTGTGGCTTATTTGATGGAGATAAAAAACTGGGTCAAGTTTACTCTCTTAGCATTCATTTTACCAGTCATTGGGAGGCTTTTAGGACTTCCCATCGCAGATTTACTTGTCATTCACAATTGTGCTACAGCATTTACAATTCTTCTCATTTTGTTTTGTATCTTTAATAACTTAGGTCATATCATTGACATCTGCAAAGAGGGGGTAAGCATAGTTGTCATGTCTTGCCGCACATTTGGCATTATCCCAATTTTATCAACATTTTGGAAGTCTATGGCTGTGCCCATTCAGCTTTTAATATTTTGGGGGTTGATGTACTTGTTTCAGATTTATATCTGTGTGAATATGGAAAACTTTGCCATTTGGAATGAGGGCTGGCTTATCATTCTTTTGGCTAGTATGGGAGAATGCTGTGCTACACCTGTAAGTCTTTTAGCATTGTGTGTTACAATTACTTATGTATCATGGGCAATTCTGTGTTTAACAAAGCTTTATCTACAAGGGCGGAATGCGTTTGAGAATGACACAATGAGAGGGTGGACTGAAGGGTTAACTATGCTTCTTATTGCTGTTCAGACAGATTTATTGGAGTTGAAACCTCTCCAAAGAGCATTTCTTATGAGTATTCTTCTATTTATTGTTGTTTCTTCTTTGATTCAATCCATGTATGAAGTAGCAGATCCAGTGTTACTGACACTGAGCGCGTCTCACAATAGCAGTATAGTTAAACATGCTAAAGCTGTGTCTTTATTTATTATATTGTGGTTACTTCCTCTTTACATGACTTATTTCATTTGGCAGTATTTTGACATGGATTTCTGGCTCATGGTTATTGTGTCCAATTGCTTGCTGACCTCTGTCCAGGTGGCTGGATCTCTGGTTGTGTACACACTCTTTATGTATGACTTCTTCCGTGTTGAACCATGGGACAATCTGGATGACATTGTTTACTGTGCTAGGGCTGTGACTCGGGTAATGGAATTCATTGTAGCTGTGTTTGTTGTTTGTTTTGGTCTTAAAGAATCTGTGATGGGAGAGTGGAGTGTTATCAACTCTGTCATTCTTATTGTTCATTTTTATTTCAATGTGTGGCAAAGGTTACAAAGTGGTTGGACCAGCTTCCTTTTGCGTTGGGAAGCAGTGAAGAAGGTGGAGTCACTACCCAAGGCAACTGATGAACAACTCGCCCAACATGATGACGTTTGTGCCATTTGCTACAGTGAGATGAAAACTGCTTCAGTAACCCCATGCGACCATCTGTTTCACAGTCTGTGTTTGAGAAAATGGCTTTATGTGAAGGAAACATGTCCTATGTGTCATCGGGATTTAGCTCAGAAAAATGAACCACCTGTTGTAGATGCGGATGAAAGGAATAATGCACCAATGTTAGAAGCTGAAGGCAACATAGGTGGTAATGTTGATCATGAAGAAGAGACAAACAAAGACAGTTCAGATAACTCAAGAAGCTCTTTTTCTAGTGGGTCCACGGAGGTGGACAGCATGGATGGAGATGAGACACACTTAGCAGAAGAAGATCAATAACTTAGACTGGACAACATTGTTTTTGATACATTTGATCCCTTGACTAATTATTGATGATTTCTGTTGTGTTATTCTATCTTACAGAAAGAAGAAGAAAAAAACAACCCAGAATTATTCATGTTGAATCAACAAAATCCCAGCAATTTATCATTGTAATTTCCTTGATCTCCCTGTCATTCATTAAACAATAGATACTTTTTTGATTTTTAGAAAAGCCGTGAATATTTCATCCATTTTTACCCTCCATTATGATAACATTTAAAAAGAATAAATGAAAAAGTAAGTTTTTACTGTTATTCTTTCCCTCAAATTTGTGGGTTACCTCCCTTGAATTGGGTAAAGCATCAGTCTATGACTATAAATATATATGAATTAAAAATTTCTTACACTTTTGAAAGAAACGCACACAAAAATTAGAATAAGATGTATTAAAAATTTCCTGTCACTCAAATTTGTTTAAGATGAGCTCTAAATGGTGGTCTAATTTGATTTTTATTTCAAACTTTTTGAAAGTGAAAAGCACCGTTTAATCCATTAAATAAATTAGATCTAAGTCAATTATTGCATGCGATGTGATTTATGATGCCTTTTTAATAATAAATTAGCTGAAGGTATGTTTTTTAATTTTTATGTAAAATTTACATGGGTACAGATGAAAATTCATTTATACAGTTGCTGGCGAGGAAGTTTAGTTTCCTCCTTATGTAAAGTAACTTGAATACTTTTGTATCCTGTGTTTCACTTTAAGAATTGTACAGACTTAATTTACAGCTTCATTCACAGTGAAGATAATATCGCTGGGTTGTCTTTCTTAGTGTGAAGCCATTGATGAAACTGTCCTCTTGTTTTTCGTAACTAGAGCAATGCATTAATACCTGAAAGACCCTAAAATGTGCATCCTTGTTTTGGTATTCACATGTTCATATATGTGAATGTGTTACTTTGCATAAAAGTTTTCGAGCTCACTTTTTTTAAAAGTCCAATTTTCTTTCCTTCTATATCTTTGATTTTTATATTTGGGGTATATCTATTCTTTTAGATGTGTAAGTGGTTATTGACTTTTAACTTTAAAATATGGATTGGGATAGGGGTTGGATTGGCTAAAAGTTTCCAAAAACAAAAGCAAAAAAAAAGAACTCATTGTCTTCACTGGATAGAATATCTCTATGTGCACAAGACGCTTACAAGACATCTATTGTATTTATTAAATGATTTGTTGTAAGGGCCAGTGCAAGGGAGATCTTTATGTTGTACCTTTCATGATGTTGGGCTTTTTAAAGGAAAAAGCATAATTTACAAATGTTGTAATATGTCAGAGGCTATTTTGATGTTGTATGTCTCAATACAATTACCAATAACTCATATCTAATGCATGTATTTATCCGTGAAATTTCAAGTCATTATATATTGTATTCAGATATGGATTGCTGTCTTACAGGTTACTCATGTTAATAAGGAATTAGAATGAAGTCACCAGTTCTAGCATACATCTGCCTCTCACACATTATCATTATCTGTTGATTGTTATTGAAACTAAAATCTTACGGATTCCCATGATTTTATATCATTCATTAAAATCCATTTTAACTGTAAAAATCATTGTGTATCAAGATGGAGGCCACTTTTTATCTTTCATGAAGGGATGTTGTGACTGAAGACTTTGTAATTATGGGGAGAAGGCTATATGACATATATGCATCTTCTTTTTATATTGTTTATAAAATCCTTCCTATTTTAGCTTGGCAGTAGAATTCCATTTGTGTATAGCTTTTGTGCTCTTCCAATGCTGTACATTAGGGAGGAAAGGGGGGTGGGGTAGGGTGATAATCTTTTATTAAAGAGTGCCCCCATATGTACAGCACAAGCTTTCATCTTTGTTTGAATAAATTAAATTGAATGGTAGAGCACACTAAAGCCACATAGAAGCCATGGCCTTTTTTAAAGGGCAGGTAGACATTTCAATCTGGCAAGTGCCATGGCCCTATGTAAGGGCTAACCTCAGACTGGCACGTGCCATGACTCTGGATTTTTGCTTGCTTGTTTGTTTTTGTTTTTCATTAACCCTAACTCTGGCATGGGCTGATCTCACTGCGCCCATTTCCCGTTGTGAACTTGGCTGGGCAGATCTCACTGGACCCATTGTTAAACTGCTTTTACTGGCTTTCCAACTAAGTGCTGTCCCTTCAGAAGCTGATAGTTGATTGGATTAGCCATCCTACTCAAGCCAATCACAATTGTTGTAGCACATAAGCTTTGTTGTGGGTAAATTATTACTATTTGTGCTACCAGTCACATCTCGGTCGAAAATTGCACTCTTCCTTGTCTGCTGTAGGCCTAGAGCTGAGATTTTTAGGTCTGTCTACGAAGTGATGAACCACATTGTAATGGCAAGTCGTAGATCATTATTTGAGACTTTCAAAAGAGCTTTAGACACCGGTGATCCATTACATTCAGATTAAGATGATAATTTTGACATTTTCACCAAGTACTGCACTTCAGCTTCCTATGTTATATTGATGACACCAGAAGTAATAGCCGGGAAAGATATAACTACAGTAAAGGTGACTATGATGAGCTTAAAGAACAAGTTAGAAACTGCAATGCGGAGAAGAACATAGAGGAACTGAATATGGCAGAGGCATGGGATGCCTTTACCCAGGTATTAAAACAGCTATGGATACATGTATACCTAAATTAAGGAAATATCGGGCAAAGGAAAGTAAATGCCAAATACCATTATGGTGGGATGAAAAGGCGATGATGTCTCTAAAAAAAATAAAATGAATAGAGAATCTTACAAAAGATATATGAAAACCAGTGAGGGCAAAGACTATCTAAACTACGCTAAGGCAAGGAATCAAGCAAAGGAAGCCGGTCGAAAAGCCTTCCGAGATCATGAATGAGCAATAGCCAAACAAGCAAAGAGTAACCCAGAAGCCTTCTACTCTTACGCTCATTCCAAGCTCAAAACAAAACAAGGTGTATCAGATCTTCAGGGTCCCAATGGTCAAATGGCAACCATAGACAAAGACAAAGGAGATGTTCTGAACACTTTCTTTTGCAGTGTTTTTATGGATGAGAACCTAACCAGTATGCTTATCTGTGAAACAAGACGTAATACTAGTGTGCTGAATACAGTGATGTTCAACAAAGAAATAGTTTAAAGTTAAAAGCTCTAGACCCCAGCAAATCACCAGGCCCTGATGGGATACATGCTACAGTACTGAAAGAATTGGCTGAAGTACTAGCTGTACCCCTTACCATAATATTCAACAAATCAATCCAAGAAAGTAAAATACCAAAAGATTGGAAGCCTGCAAATGTAACACCACTGTTCAAGAAAGGTGAAAGTCAAAACCAGCAACTACAGACCAGTTAGTCTAAGAAGTCAAGTATGCAAGGTCATGGAATCCATAGTCAGAGATGAAGTCATAATCCATATGGACAAAAATGAGTTCCTATCGGACTTCCAGCACAGTTTTGTCTCAAATAGATCATGTGTCACCAATTTGCTGAAAATGTTATGGATTCATGGACTAAGGCAGTAGATGAGAGCAACCTGTGGATGCAGTCTACCTAGATTTTGCTAAGGCGTTCGACTCGGTACCCCACCAAAGATTACTTCACAAGCGCAAATCATATGCGATAGAGGCAGATGTGCTGGCCTGGATTGAGGACTTTTTAGTTGGAAGAAGTCAAAGAGTCACAGTGAACAGAAGTCATTCCAGTTGGTCCTCAGTAAAAAGCGGTGTTCCTCAGGGTAGTGTCTTTGGGCCAGTACTGTTTGTTATTTTCATCAATGACATGCCAGAAGTAACAGAATCATTTTGTCAGATGTACGCAGATGATACAAAGCTGTTTTGTCTGATTCAGACACCAGCGGACATTGAAATACTACAACAGGACTTGAACAACCTAGTTGACTGGTCAGATAAATGGCAAGTGTGTTTCAATGCTGACAAGTGCAAAGTCCTCCATCGGGACGTACCAATCCGCAAAGTCACTACACAATGAGACTCACCAATTCAAGAGAAGGTGTTTTAAGGAGTGCAACAAAACTGGCAGATACCTAGCATGCAATACAGAAGAACCAGAGGTGACATGATAGAGACATAAATATGTGCATGGACTCTACAAAACTCAGAACATATTAGAAATTGGAAGCGATAGTGTGACCAGAGGCCATAAGTTCAAGTTGAAAAAAAGCAAGATGTTTCTCTGGCCTACACCAACATTTCTTTACAAACAGAGTTGTTGACTCCTTGCACGCCTTACAAGGGAAGCTAGTGACAGCTACAACTCTTCAAGCATTCAAGAATGGACAAGACAAAGTATGGACTAGTCATATATACAGGATATGACGGATTAGGTTACTACTCACAGCCACAAAGTCAAAAAGTCCAAAGTTTAAAACTATCTAGGACATAATCAAAAGATCAGAGTAAAAGCCAATTAGGCCTAACATATTCTGGAATTATATCATATCATTATATCATATCATATATCATATCATAGCTCATCGATCTGATTATGATAGCGGCACTGACAGCGAGAAGGAGCCAGAGGAGAGTGGATCTACGAGATTGATCTCTCCTGGTCCTACATCTAGATGTAGATCTAGAGCTGGGTTGACAAATGATGGTGCTGGCCCCAGTACCGCTACTGACGATAATGAGATCCCTTGTCTTTAGACTTCTTTATTTGTTAGTGAGAGTGTGTTTGTAATAGTTTTCATCCGCATATGATCACTTCTCATGTTTGAACTTACATACTTCTTCTCATTTATCAACATCTGTCTCATCTTTCATCAGACCTGTAAACAGCCTATGACAAAATTGTCTGAACCTCCCCCCACCTTCTTACCCC